>NW_021025082.1:563714-592829 GCF_004153795.1 Camellia sinensis
AAAAAAAAAAACATGTAGATATGTGAACTTTTAAAATTACCCTCATTTTTTAAGTTTGTTATTAATACTTTCAAATAAACGTCACAACTTATTTCCCATTCAGCTATGCAATCGATTTTTTTATATATATAAATTTCATTGTCGAAAATGCTTTCTAAAAAATTGCAATTGTAATAGAATTAATGCTAATTTCACAAGCAATTAAACTAACCAACATACGAGATATGCTAACATTTTACCTCTTTCAATCCTTCTGTGAAAATTTTGTGCCTGCACTATAGCCTCCTCGAGCTCTCATCAAGAAACCTCCCCACAAAATCATCGTCAGAGAGCGTTGCAGCGAGTAAGTATTGAGTTTGGGAAGATACTAATCCAAAACTCGACATCTTTCGAGCACAACTTACAACTTCATCGTTGTATGAGTAAACAATACCAACCCTAAAGCCAGGAAAACCCATGTCTTTCGACAAACTGTAAACGATGTGAATGAGATCATTGTTACTATCCATGTCTTGAATGGCCTCAGAAATGCTAGTGAAGTGGGGAGGCCTGAAAATGGTGGCAGCGTAGATTTCGTCGCATACAAGGTGGATGTTTCTTTCATTGATGAAATTCACCAAGCTTTTGAGAGTGTCTTTGTCTAAAATGGTGCCTAATGGGTTTGATGGGTTGGTTATGATCAAGCCTTTCACTCTAATGTTGGCCTCTATTGCTTTGTTGTATGCTTCTTCTAGGGCTTCTATGGTGATTTGGAAATTGTTTGAGCTCTCACAGGTAACTGGTATTATTTGAACACCGGTTCGCCATCTCAAATCCCGAACAAATCTGAAATATTCCAAATGCATAAGGCATAAGTGAAAAGTAAAAAAAAATTAAAAAAGATGTGATTGCATTAAGACTTATTATTTTAGCACAAGAGTACCCATAAAAAAAAAATGACATTTAATTTCAAAAATACCACTGCTACAAATTATATAAAGATTCTATATGAATAATATTTTTCAATTTTTTTAAAAACTATATTTTTTTTCTCTGATATCATTCAACATAATACGTGATTATTTTGTTAATGTCACATAAATGAGAAGATGTTTAATGCAAAAATCTATTTATGTATAAAATACTATAAAAATGATATGGCAAAGTTATTTTTATAAGTAAAATCATTTTTATGGTGTTTTATTTTAGAGCGAAAAGAAATTTCTCTATGAATTTTATATTTTTAATATCATTACTCATATTTTATGATCTCAACGTCATTAGTGATCTCGTCCAATCAAAATTAGTCAACTCAATCTTAAAAGTGAGTTCAAGATCCCAACTTTGCAGTTCCACAGAAGGCAGATTTCAATCACATGAGACTTTGAATCCCCACTTTACTAGATCGATCGACTGTAATTGATTAAGATAATTAATGACATAATAGTTTAGAACGACAAAAAATGGACTCCATACCATACGTATTTTCTAGTGTGTTACTAAATATGGTGGACCAAAATTCTTTGTTAAGACCCAAAGTCAGCTTGAGCCTTGGACAATTTGCACAAGTAAATCCATCATTTTGGAAAACTTTCCAAAAACCCGACTGTGTTGTAGTTGGTATGATTTTTTAGGTGGTCCAAATCCAACGAGAGGTCTATTGTCAACACGTAATAACTTAATGGCTATATAGGAAAAAAATGAGAAGAAAATTAGCCTGTGTCAAAAGTTCTTTGTATTAATATTTGACCAGAATTCTTTTGATTCTTAACAAATTTTGGAGGTGGTTTGGAAAGGGGGAAAGTAATATATTTTTATAGCTGAACGGATCAAAATGAACTAGTTTTTTTTTTATCAACTCAAAATGAACTAGCTGATAGATGAAGAAATAAAAGTTATTCACCAAAAAAAAAAATATTTATACACCCAAAAAGTAAGATTCGCTAATAGCTAATGAAGTTTTGATGTAGTTAACTCTTAAATTTATACAAAATTTTCATCTTGTTTATTTTGAAATAATAAAACCTAAATCAAAGGGAAATTCAATCATGTCATTCTATATTTACTTTTACTTTTTGGTTATACAACATTGGATAATTTTAAGTGTGCAAGTACATACTATATGTACTTATATAAGTTCTTACAAATATAAGTAAGTTATCTTACAAAGTTTTCACAAACATACGTAAGTTAATCTATAAAAATTTGAGAAATCATAACTTATGTATATTTGTAAGGACTTACGTGATTTTGTAAGGTAACGTAAGTACATATGATATGCACTTTACACATTCAAACATTTTCCTATAACTAATGTTATAGGAGTGCCCGAATGAAGTTTCTAAACAAATCCAACCCCCCCATGGTTGAAACCCCCCAAGACTGAAACCCACTCCTTAAACAACCAAGAGAACTGAAAAATATTTGGAAAAACTATGGGGATTCATTTATTAGAAATAGTTTATGTGATTATTTGTATAAAAGATGAGTACATACGCTGGATAATAAGGTGATGGAACTAGAAATGCATCACCGGGATCGGCTAAACAAAACATGATCGTCTCATTAGCTCCGGTGGCTCCTCCGCTCATTACTATCTTGTTCGGATCAAACTTAACCCTTCCACCTCTTACTCTCCCCATAAACTTCGCGACAGCCTAAAAAAATAAAAGTAAAAACAATAATTAGTGTACAAGAACTGACAAAATAATACTCATTATAATACTGTGACCAATTTTTATGCATGTGGAAGTGCAGTAAAGATTAATGAGAAAACTAGTCATTGAACAACAACGTTAGAAGTACATAAATTAAATTCATAATCAGACACAGAAAACATATGGATCAAATAGTCGTACATTCCTAAACTCCGGCAGGCCATGATAGTCCTGAAAGTTGGCTATGTCCTTGAAAGCCATTGATCCTTCAGTTGTGCAAATGGATGCTGTTGGGTTTTTCTCAATCCACCCCTTAATTAGGTCAAAACATAGCTGCAAACAAAAGCCACAAAAAATAATTAACATTTGAGAATGAAATCATGGTTAGAATCCCATTTTCTCTCTTACCCAAAATCCGTACACAAAAAATTATTGCTATTTGAGTGAATCTATTCGCACGTTGATTTTTCTAAACATTTTTCTGAGCACGGATGCTGGGTCAGTGGCATTGGGAGTATGAGAGACATGAAAGTTCGCAAAACCTGGTTTTCAGCAAGACCCATTTGGATGACACCATTAGGGTTTTTGGTGAGGTGAAAAGGATCATTATCATATGCCTTCCAACCATCAAAGTATGGAGAATTTTCACCATGTTCATCATTGGTTGCTATCTTGGACAAAAGTTGTTGATTCAAACTCGTCAACCCCATTTTTCTTTCTCTCTCTCTCTCTAAAGATATGATTCTATCAACATATATATGTAGTGATGATTGTCTAACAATTAAGTGAGATACAACTGGACATATGACAGGGTATTTATAGGCAAGTAACAAGAAAAGTAAGCAACATAGAAGTCTCCCTTCAGAATGCCCAAGAGTCCAACTTCCAGGTTTGGTAAGCCAGATTTGGGAACTAGAGATGTATTATTTCAAGTGCTCGTTTGGTTAATATTTTGAGACTAAAAAAGTATAAAAAAAAAGTAAAATAAAATAAGCTATATACGTTAATAAGATAAAATATCACTTTTTATCTATAATCATTACATTTTTTCTCTTACAAAAGTAAAAAATATCCTGAAACAGAAATCAAACGAGGCTAAAAAAGTCAGACTAAAAAAGTTAACTATATTAGCCAATGCCAATCGACTTCTAACTCTCACGTTTAATATTCATTAGCAGTAATTATTTTTTTTGTGGCCGTGCCCATAAAAGATGTTTACTTCAGCTTTAAGTGAAATCCCCACAAGTTGGTCGTGGATTTAGTCTCCGGAATTAGTCGAGGTCACTAGTGAGTGATGAAATTAGTTTTTCAGAAATAATCGAGGTGCGTGTAAGTTAGTCTGACACCTAATTATTAAAAAAAAAAAAACACCCAAGCGTCCAAAGATAAGAAATAAAATTTAAAAAAAATAATAACGATATTACCTATACATACAAATTTTCAGAAAACAATCAAATTTTTAGGATTCACTTCTCAAAAAATTAAGTTTTTTTATTTGTTGTATTTTTTTGTTTTCACTGGTGTTTTTTTTATATTTTAAGTAATTTTTAAAATTTTTAGATACACCTAATATAAATATACTTAAAAAGTATAATATTTGTGAAAAAAAATAAAAAAATTCACTAAATACTAAAAATATAAATTAAAAAAATATGAAAATTTAATACATTTTTAATATTCTTGTGTATTTATTGATTTTTTAAAATATTTTTTAAAAATATTTTACTTTTTAGATACATCTAAGTAAGGTGCATCTAAAAACAAATTGCTTAAAATTTTAAAAATATTCACTAAAAACAAAAAAAAATACGAAAAATAAAAAAACTCAATTTTCAAAAAATTTAATCTAAAAAATTAAAACCAAACATACCGAATACCATTCATTTTTTTTAAAGACACATGAAATTATGTGGCTATCAAATCAATATAATTTATTTTAAAGAATAATTTAAACACAAATATTTAAAAATTAAATGATTCAAATTATGAAAGTGTAACTTGTAATGAGCTTAAAACTAAATATTTGTCAGTTATCCGATTAATATGATTATTCTCAAGTATAATCTAATATCAAAACATGGCTCTTAGGGATGGTTTGGGAAGTGGGTTGGTTTTTTAACTTTTTGGCTTTATTGGTTATTTTAGCCTGGTTAAAAAGTTTGGTTTGGGAAGGATTTTTTGACTTTTTTAACTTTTTTTGTGAGAGAAGAGTGTAATGATTATGGGTTGGATGTGATGTTTTATTTTTTATGGCTAAAATAACTTATTTTATCTTTTATGAATAAAATAGCCAAAAAAGCCTCATATTCTTCTTCCCAAACGGTGCCTTAATAAGCTTACAAAATTACAAAATTTCAAAATTGTACAGTCACAAGGGTACATTTTTGTATCGCAATCATTCTTGATACGATCCATATCCTACCAATTTTAAGGGGTCTTTTGGGAAGTAAAAAAAAAAAAGTGAACTTTTAGTTTTTTTATTCATTTTAGGTCACATCACTTCTCATATTTTTTACCTACAAAAACATAAAATAGACTAAAAAAAAAATAAAAAAAGTCAATTTTTTACTAACTTTCCAAAACACCACTAAATCTATATCATAGAGCTCATTTTAAAAAAAAAATAAAAATAAAAATAAAATTCATTTAAAAAAAAAAAAAATTGAGTTAACACCTTAATTATAAGGTTTCTGTTTAATATAAATTCTCCCCTCATATTTGAAAAATTATACTTACCTCCATGTCAGATTAAAATAACATATTTGCCATTTAGCCTTTATACATATAAAATAATAAAATAATACAGATATTTTATTCATGTTATTTCAAGGGAAATAATAATTATCTTCTTTGGTTTAACTCACACAAAAAAACTACGTTTTTTATTTTTCGTGTTTTTTTTATATTATTTTTACAAATTTTTTTTAATATTTTAAGTAATTTTTTTAATTTTTAAGATACACCTAATCTAGATATACTTGAGATTAAATTCACCAAATACAAAATATAAAAAAAAAAAATTCAATACATTATGTCATTTTGTTGTATTTAATGGATTTTTTGTACAAATTTTATACGTTATAAATATATCTAGATTAAATTGATCTAATATAATGGTGGGATTAAAATGAAAAATTATACTCGTATATAAAAATTTATAAAAAACATATATCAGAAAAATATTGTGATATTGATATTGTTAAAAATATAAATCATTTTTGCCGGTATTTTGTTTTAAAGTAAAAGGTTACCATTAAGCTATATCATTGTGTTCGAAAATTCTACATAAAATTTATGTTTATATAACATCACCTAATAAAAATATATTCAAGTAGAATTTAATGATGGAAAGTTATAGAATATAGTCATGATAATAGAGAAAAAATGGTAAGATGGTTATTTAAAAAAATTTAAGGCATGATATCAACAATTCATGAGGCAATTTGTAATGAGATTACAAACTTCGAAAAGGAAAATGTAATTTTTCAAATGAGAGAAAGATTTGTATTAAACAAAAATCTCAGAGAGTGTCAGTGTAATTTATCCTAAAATTGGAGATAAAAATTCATGAAGATAGTACAAGTGATTTAGTGGGTGTTCAGAAAGTTGCTATTTTAGTAAGTTATTTAATTTTTGACTATTTTAGTTGGATGTTTTTGTAGTTAGATGTGTTGTTTATGAGAGAAAAAATAAAATGACTATGAATTTAATATAACTTTTTATCATATTAACTATTTTAATTTATTTTTTCTTTTTATAAATTTTAGTCAAAATAAAAAATAAAAAATAAAATCTAACTTGCCAAACAAGTTGGTGAATCAGATATCGTAATGGCTTGCGTGTAAGTCATGACTCATGAATCTAAGGACAATCACGTGAACAGAATAAGAGCTCATTGTTTTTTCACGGCTAAATTATAAATACACTTTTAAAATTTATTTAAAATATAAATTATTTTTTATGATTTAAAAAATTATAAATATTTTTTATTAAAATTTTTTATTTAACAAAATTAATTCAAAAAATAAAAAAAATTACAAGAATTATTGGGTGAACAAAAGAAGTACTAATTTGTATTGATCGTATTAATGAATTTAATTTACATAAGTTAACTTTAAACTTGAGTTGCATTTAATTTGTATTTGTTGCATTAGACAATATTTTATTTTTTGTTTGTAGTACTATGTTTAAATGTTAAAAATTTGTTTATTTTAATTATTTATTATTAATTGATTCACTTATTTTTAAATATGATAAATTACAAATATACTTTCTGAGACTTACTTAAAATACGGATTGCTTTTTATGATTTGAAAATTTACAAATAGCCCATTTTCAAAAAAAGATCTATTTAACAAAATTAACTAAAAAAATAAAATTCATAACTTCTCTCTTATATAATAATAAAATTACATGAATTATTAATTGGAATATATTTCTAATATCATTAAAAACTGTTAATTGACTTGATAAATTATTAATAAAATAGAATCATTTATTATTAAATTAAAAACCTAAGGGATGAAATATAATTTTCAAAATCACAGGAGGCGATTCATATTTTAATCAAATCTCAAGGGGTATATTTGTAATTCACCCTTTGTTCATTTATGTATGTAAAGACTGTTTGGCTGCTCTTTGGGTAGGTTTTTTTCTCTATAAAAAGGAAATTTTGTTTCCTGGGAAAAAAATGTGGGAAAATCAAGCACGAGGTGTGAACTCAACTAATGGAGGTCCTTAGTCCTCGTTGGGGAACTCTCCTTTTTAGTTAAAAAGTCAAAAAGTTACTAAATTAGTCAAAAAGTCAACAACTCATACCAAAAAGTCAAAGATTCTCTTTTCTCTCTACTTTTTGTATATTTTTTCGTAAAAAGCTAAAAAGTCATCCCAAACATACTAGTTTTTTTAGCTCATATTTTAGTTAAATAGTCAAAAAAATACTAAATTAACCTGTTCCCAAACAAGGCCTTAATTTCAGTCAAAGTTTTTCTGTGATGGATTTTGTTGTATAAATCTTTTTTATACTTTTTTGTTATAGTATATAATCTAGTAGTTTGAGAAAAAATTACAATAAAATAATATTATAATCACAAAATCTAAATGATATGCCTGTGTTTGGCAAGTGGGTTTGCAGGCTTTTTTGGCTATTTTAGCCACAAAAAATAAAATAGGCTATTTTAGCCATAACAAACAAAACATCACATCCAACCCATAATCATTACATTCTTCTCTCACAAAAAAACTCAAAAAAGTCAAAAAGCCAAAAAGCCCTTCCCAAACCAAGCTTTTAAGCCCAGGCTAAAATAACTAAAAAAGCCAAAAAACCAAAAAGCCAACCCACTTCCCAAACGGAGGCATAATCTTATTTTAATTTTAAACATAAATAGTTAGATTACTACAGAAACATCATTATAGAGAAATTCATTGCAGAGAATAAGGTTTATTACATTTTCTCCTAAACTATTGTCAAATTGTCTATTTAGTACATGAACTGTCGATTGAATCTATTTAGTCCCTAAAGTATATAAATCAAAGTCTATTTAATCCCTAAACTATTAATTGAATATATTAAATCCCTAAAATATTTAATTCAAGCATATTTAATCCCGAAAAGAATTACAAAAATAAAATATATGCCTATACGTATTAAAAATTAGAAAAATACCCTCCTCAATTAAGATTTTATTACAAAAAAGTCTTCTAAATTTTTATTTTGTCTTTAAAAGTATATTATTTCATTGTGTGTTTAAATTAATTTTAGAGTGTGATTTTTCAGTCTTATCAATCAATTATATAAATATTAGATATATTGAAAAAATAGAATTAGATAAAGGCAAGTACTTATCCATTGTAGAAGATAAATAAAAAAAAATACTATAGATAATTACCCTTATCCTTATAAAAAAAATTCAATATATGGATTAACACCCACTTATGAAAGACAAAATAAAAATTTAAGGTTTTTTTTTTAAAAATAAAATTTTAACTAGATAGGGTCTTTTACTAATTTATAATATTCATGAGCTTTTATTTTATAGGATAAATTACAAATATACCCCCTAAGGTTTGCTTAAAATACAGATTGCCCCCTGTGGTTCGAAAAATTACAAATATCCCCTCTTTACAATTTTTTATTTAACAAAATTAACTACAAAAATGAAATTCATAATTTTTATCCTATACAATAATAAAATTATCTAAATTATTAATTGAAACATATTTTTAACATCATTAAAAATTGTTAATTCACTTGATGATTTATTAATAAAAATGGTGATTTGTTATGAAATTAAAAACCTCAGGGGGTGGAATGTAATTTTGAAAACCACAGGAGGCGATTCATATTTTAATCAAATCTCAGGGGTATATTTGTAATTTACCCTTTACTTTTCTAATCTTTTTAGTGACTAAATAAGTTTGAATTAAATATTTTAGGAACTTAATGAATTCAATTGATAATTTAGGAAAATAGACTTTGATTTATGTACTTTAAGAACTAAATAGATTCAATCAAGAGTTCAGAAACTAAATAGACAATTTGACGATAGTTTAAATGTAGAAAGTGTAATAAATCCTAGTGAATATAAACTAATTGTCATATAAGTTTATATGTATTACAAAAAAATCAAGCTATTTATGCTTAGCTCAATTAAAACTAGTTTTAGATTGACTCTTAAAAAGTAAACTAACCAAGTTTAAACAAACTAGGATTGTTTTGGCAATCCAGTTAAAATTTAGTTTTTAGTTTTTAACTCATTTTAGGCCACATTACCTTTTGTGTGGGTGATTTTCTGACCATACTGTTCGCCTAGTAATCAGCTGGAAAAGCACTGACAAAATAGATGGCTTCAGCTAACCTGTAACAAAAAGAAAAGGTTCCGGCGGTGGCTCTTCCACCCGGGGGCACTCCGACGATCAAGTCAGTATATCACTCAAAGATAATCAAGTGCTAAACTCACAAGCTTAAGCATAAAATTGCGTACCTTAGACCCACGGGGGTGCCTTTCTTTTATAGCCAACATAAACCTAGTCCCACTAGAAGCCTGACTTCTATGGACTCACATTCAGTGCTTACTTTGGATTTCACAAGAGATAAGATAAACTCCCTAAGAATTTTATTCTTATCTTAGCGAAGTTCCCTCTATACTCTAGGATTCTTTCCCCTTATCCATTTATCTCGGATTCCGATATCTTCGGAGATAACCTCGGCCTTGCCGAGATAACCTCGGCGTCACAACCAGGACACGTGGCACCTCGGCTGACACGTCGGCGTCACCTTGCCACGTGTTGGTACTCAGAAAATATATCCTCACAACTGCCCCCTAGGTTCTATTACCTCGGCATTCTGAGGTGATGGAACCTACACTGTTCGTTCATCTGTGCCCCTCTATCCGAGATCAAACTCGCCGACCTCAAAGTTCCTTGGACTTTACTGTCCACTTCTGTCAAGTATCAAGATTCATGCCTTCCAAGCTGCTTGAAATCGCACCTCCTAACCGAGGTTCTGGTTCCATTAATTCGTAAACTCCAAGAGCTTTTGCAAGTGCTCCACTCACACTCTCTGGTGAGTTCCCGATTTCCAGTCATCTATTTGACTCCGGCGATTTTCATATCGGCGTTCATTTCACTTTGTAGGTTCATAAACTCTTTACTTACTATTAAGCTCAATCTTTCACAACTCTTCTGAATCTGTTTACTTGCCATCTGTTGCCTTTTATTTTCGTCTCTCTTCAAGTTTGGACTTGTTTAAATGCCTGGCACTGTTCTTGTCATATCCGCTTTCTGTTGCTAGCATCGTGTCTGGGTCATTACTTTCTTGTTCTTCACATACTTACTTAGTGCCTGTGCACTTGGCTTTATTCTTGAACTTTGTCGCCTTCTTGACTATTTTTCTCTTTTTTCATTCAATCCTCTGGCTTTTTCTCTTTCTAGATTTTTTGCTTAAATCCGTCATTGTTCCAAGCTTTCAAGCTTCTGCAACTGTCTTCGTTCCTCTCCTCCGGTGAAGCTTACGTCATTCTGTCATTGTCGTCAGACTTCGGCAATTCTCATTCCGGCTTCCCTCTTTCTGGTAAGCCACTGTTCCTCCTGATTTTATTTCTTGTTGTTTTCCAAGAATCTCTGCTTCATTGTTAATCACCATTGCTGTTTTACCCGTTGTTTTCAAATTATCTTCTTGAATACACACTGTTCACACATCTGTTGATTTCTGCCACTGTTCTTGGTTTGACACACTTGTGCAATCTTTTTGTCTTGATTTCCTGATAGCTTCATTACCATTCTTGATTACGAATTACATTCTTGTTTCTATTTTCTGTGTCTTTTTCCAGATTCTTGCTTTCAATCCTTGCCTTCAAACTCCGAGGTGCTAATCGCCAAGAAGAGCCTTGATCAAACTCTTCAGGAGATCGATGCTGAGCTCGAGGCCGAGAAGGCTGCTGAGAAGTCTTCCCCACTGTCTTCTATATCCTGCCATTGATGCCGAGTAGTTTTGTTTCCTTCTTGAAATTGTTGCCGAGATAATGGTAGAGAAACTCTCCCAACTGACTGCCAATGCTGAACCACCGTCAACCGTTGTAGTAGATTAGTCCGACGTTCTTATCCTAGTCCCTAGTTCTTAGGGTCTTCATCTTTGTACTTTTATTTTCTTTGCATATACAACCTTTTTTGCTTCTGAAAAATGCCTGTTGTTGGCCGATGTTAACATTCTTTGCTCATTGATTATCATTCCTTCTTCCACTGTATTTGATAGCCATGTCGGGTAATTGACTTCTTGAATGGCCCTGTTCTCCAGAAGTCTGTCTACTTCTTCCTCTACTGCTTCGACGTGCATCAACGTCGGTCCTCTTGCTCATTGGATTACAGGTTTAACCGACCTGTCGACGTTCAGTTGGTGGCAAGTGACCTCGGGGTCAATGTCAGGCATTTCGTAAGGTGTCCAAGCAAATACCTCAATGTTTGCTCTCAAAAAAGCTTCCAATTCCCTTTCTTCTTCTTCGGCTAAGCTTGAGCCGAGAAGAAAGAAGCGTTCTTCATCCCCCTCCTGGACGAGGATTTTTCTCAGTGCCTTTTCACTTTTCTCGGCTGGCTCCTTGCCAACATCATCTAGGACCTCTATGTCCTCGTTTTCAATCTCTGCCTTCTCTGGTTCTCGAATGCTGCAGGTGGATTTCATTGCTGCCATGGAGCAATTCTCCGCCTGCAGTTGATCCCCTCTGACTTCTTCAATCCCATGTTCTGTTGGGAACCGCAGTAGTTGATGTAATGTTGAGGGAACTGCCCCCATTGTATGCAACCATGGCCTTCCCAAGATGATATTATATGGCGAGTGCGTGTCAATCACCATGAATTCTGTCTTGATCTTCTTCTAACTGCTCTTGCATGATTCTATACTTAGAATATTTTGCATGTCTTATGTACTTTTCCTTCTTTGTGCAATCTTCTCGGGGTGACATACCTCGGTTATGCCACCTGACGTTTTACTTCGGCAAGTACTTGTCCTGTAAATTGCTCACAAATTTCAACAAGGATAAACATATACTAGTTTAATCTCAACTTCGTAAACTTTTCTTAAGTTATAACAAGTGCTAAACAATGATCTACTTGTAAATTGCTACAAATTTCCACAAGTGTTAAACAATATATATCGACTTAACTTCAACTTGTAAATTGCTACAAATTTCAACAAGTGAAGGTAAACAATTATCTCGACTTAACTTCAACTTGTAAATTGCTACAAATTTCAACAAGTGAAGATAAACAATGATCTCGGCTTAACTTCAACTTATAAATTACTACAAATTTCAACAAGTGAAGGTAATTATCTCGGTTTAACTTAAACTTGTAAATTGCTACAAATTTCAACAAGTGTTAAGCATTACTTCGGTTTAACTTTAACTTGTAAATTGTTACAAATTTCAACAAGTGAAGATAAACAATTATCTCGGCTTAACTTCAACTTGTAAATTGTTACAAATTTCAACAAGTGTTAAGCATTACTTCGGTTTAACTTCAACTTGTAAATTGTTACAAATTTTAACAAGCTTTAAACGCATTCTTTTTCTCTCTGCCCCCCTAGTGTGAACTTAAAATCCACTTGGGTTCTCATCATACATGTAGCTTCGACCTTGTCGCCGAGGTTTAATTCAAGCCGAGGTTGTCGACCTTGGTTTCTCCATTGATCTTACTTGGCTCCAACCTGAGTTTGATTTTCGGCCTCGCATCGATGAGCCGTTTCTTTTTTCTTATTCTGACGCCTTTGTTCCCGACATGTCCTCCTCGGCCCTAGCATACTTCTCAATTCTGGCCAACTTCAGTCTGATCTTGTGTGTTTCCTTTTTATCTTCTGGGATATGAGATCTGCTCATTGTGCTCTTCTCTTCTCAGACTCAGATCCCGAGATCTTATCTTCTGGAATCTTGGATCTACTCACTCAGGTTGAGCTCTTCTTTTCTCGGACCTACTCATCTAGGCCGAGATCATGTCTTCTGGGATCTGGGATCCGGGATTTGCTCACTCAGGTTGAGCTCTTCTATACTTGAATGTTATCTCCTTGGGAGCGCTCATGCCCCCCTGTCTTTGCATCCCTTCTGGAAGGGTCTTCGTTCCTCCGCAGGTATCTATCCTTCCATACCTGGTGGTCATCTTCGTTGTAGTATCCGCTTCGATCTGTTGTCTTTGGTGCGTTACCTTCCTGGCCGGCGTCTTTCACTCCGTGACTCTGGTCACGAGTTTCTGTGTTGCGATCATCCTTCAACGTCGAGATCGATAGGTCTCCCACTCCCAGTAGGAGCTTTGTCTCTAATCTGATCCTTCTGTCTGTCATTGGCCATCTATTCTTCTTTCTTTCCCACAGACGGCGCCAAATTGTGTGGTTGATTTTCTGACCACACTGCCCGCCTAGTAATCAGCTGGAAAAGCACTGGCAGAATAGATGGCTTCAGCTAACCTGTAACAGAAAGAAAAGGCTCTGGCGGTGGCTCTTCCACCCGGGGGCACTCCGACGATCAAGTCAATATATCTCTCAAAGATAATCAAGTGCTAAACTCACAAGCTTAAGCATAAAATTGCGTGCCTTAGACCCACGGGGGTGCCTTTCTTTTATAGCCAACATAAACCTAGTCCCACTAAAAGCCTGACTTCTATGGACTCATATTCAGTGCTTACTTTGGATTTCACAAGAGATAAGATAAACTCCCTAAGAATTTTATCCTTATCTTAGCGAAGTTCCCTCTTTACTCTAGGAATCCATTTATCTCGGATTCCGATATCTTCGGAGATAACCTCGGCCTTGCCGAGATAACCTCAGCGTCACAACCAGGACACGTGGCACCTCGGCTGACACGTTGGCGTCACTTTGCCACGTGTTGGTACTCAGAAAATATATCCTCACACCTTTTATATTTTTTTACCCACAAAAAGGCAAAATAACCAACTCATGTTAAAGAGTTGTTTGGAAAGTGTCAAATAAGTGTACTTTTAACTTTTTACAAAAAATGTACAGAGAAGTTAAAAGGTGATATAACTAAAAAAATAAAAAGATAAAAAAGTATACAACGATAACACTTCCTAAACAAACTCTAGATGAGTTAATAGTTAACAATCAAACATCAAAGTAAATACTAAATCATGTGATCAAACTTTACTAAGCTAACCAAATAATTATAACACTTTTATATATATATATATATAATTCAGTTCAAGGTATTTTAAAATTAACAATCAGGCAAATCTTTGGTAACCATTTGGGAGACTCGGATTCAAGATTTTAAATCTAATTATCAGATTTTTACTCCTAAGCTTTGAGATTCCATATAATTTGAATACTTACCTATCAATTTATATAAGAGCGTGTAACAACATATAAAAAAGCATGTTAAGTATATAAATAATAATAAAATAATTCACACATAAATTTACTTGTTATATAAAGGAGAGTTTGGTAACACGTGGAGATGAGTAAGTGAGTCAATCCAAATGTCAATAATCTAACAGTTCAGAGACATAGCTTAGGCGAGAATGCAGGTTTTCATGTGCATGTTCATCAGACAATTCCAGGACTCTGGTTTTTGTGTTCCTTTTCTTTTGAATCCAAAAACAAAGAACAGGTGTGTTACACGTTGGTCGTGATGCGTTTTTTGAACAGCATTGGTCACGATGATGGCTCGCGTGCTTATTACACTGGACGGCAATTTAAGGATTCGTTTGGCCTAATTTTTAATAATTTTAAAATTGATAATTAAGAAATAGAAATTAAAAATATTTTTTTACTTATTTTTCAATAATTAATTATTAAATTTATTTAAATTATTTTTATCTCATATATTATAAATAAAAACTACACTAAACAATCTGATATAAATTTCAAAATAATATATATATATACAGCAAGATCTATAAAAAAACAAGTCCATGGGATAGTCAAAATTATGGGTACAAACATAAGTCAAGTTAAGAATATTTAAGTTGGGTTTAGATTACAAATTTAATTAAAAAAAATGAAAAATGAAAAACAAAAAATAACATACATTTTATTCACTTTTTCTTTCCCCATCTCAAATTCCTTCAAAATTCATAATTCAAATATAAATTTAACAGTACTTAATTATGTTTAGATTATAAATTTAAATAAAAATTTAAAAAGAGAAAAAAAAGCAAGGAAATGTGAGTAAGACTTTGGAATCCCTTGTTGGATTTATTTTGGGGAACTGACCTAAAGGTCCAAGCCCAACATATCATATCCCATTTAGGCCCAAAACAAATTTAATACACCATTAAGTCCTCAAATTATCAATAAGACGAAAATACCCACAATATATCATCCAATTTACACGCGCGCAACCATCACCCACGATCATCTCAGTATGATCAGTACATTGTCACATCTACGCCGTTCGAAATCGAATTCTCAGTCCTCCATCTCTCTTCCGTTCGACTCCATTCCCTCTGAAACCCTATCCTAACCACAAAACGAAACCGTTCATCTTCATCACCCACGATCATCTCAATCTGATCAGTACACTGTTATATTTCCGCCGCTCGAAATTGCATTCTCACTCCTCCATCTCTCCTCCATTCGACTCCATTCCCTCTGAAACCCTACCCTAACCACAAAACGAAACCGTTCATCTTCATCACCCACGATCATCTCAATCTGATCAGTACACTGTTACATCTCCGCTGCTCGAAATCGCATTCTCACTCCTTCATCTCTGCTCCGTTCGACTCCATTCCCTCTGAAACCCTACCCTAACCACAAAACCAATGCTAGATTGTCGTCATCAGTACTGGTTTTTGTCAGCTCCTTCGGATGCACTTAACGATGAACAACTTGAACAATTGAGAGTTGCACTGGAGGAGCTGAATAAGTTTATCATTGCGAGAATGATTCAGCTCGGGTTGGAGGTTGAAAATCCCGGGCCATTCCCTGCATCACCGGATAATCAGCCAATCCAGCCCAATCCATGATGTCTCTAATAGATTCAGTCGTGGTCATCGTCCCAATCGATGTTATATGTGTTATTGCTGCTGTCAAATCTTAAATTTGTTTTTTTTATTGGTTGTCTCGAGTCTTGTTTAGGGATGTTGGTTGTGATTGTAGTTTGTTAGCTATATCATGGCTTCTCCTATGTTCCCTAATTATGTTAGAGTCTAATTAATAATGAATAAAACAGCAGCATTATTGTTAATGGTTCCTTTCTTTTTATGTAAAATTTGAGAAAAAATGGGCACCCAATTGTGGATATATGATTGGCAAATCTAATAACAATGTAAAACTAAAAAAAAAAAAAATTAGTTTTAATTTTACTAGGGGGTAAAAAAGAAGCAAATGTGCTACAAAGCCTTGAATTGGCTAGCCAAAAGAAGATTAGAGCTTTTCCTTAGGTCTTAAACATATTTAGGGCATGCTAATAGGTTTGAAGCTTGAGCGAAGTTTTGGGTTGTTTCCAAGTTTATAATGTTTTGTGCATAGATCTATATTGTAAAAATTTGTGAGATTTTGAAAGAGAAAAATAACAAAAGTTCATATTAATATGAAAAATGTGTTGATAACAATTAATCATATGATAGCTCAATCAAGAAATCAAAACACATGTATTTTATTTATGAATGGTAATTCAAAGTAGTTTTGTGGAAGCAGGACACATACGTGGATGGATAGACTGGAATTGAAACAAGAAAAAGGGTAATTTTTTGATAAATGAATAAGAAGCTACTTTTTGTTAAATACATAAATAATACTAGTAAAGTTTTTTTTTTTGTTTTGATCAGCAAAAGAAACTTTATTGATGAAGAAAGCAAGATACATGCGAAAACTTACATCAACAAAGAAGGGAAGTGCAAAGAGTATCATAACTAACCTTACCAATCCCAACTAGGTTGGCACCGATAAGGAAGTGCAATCCTTTGCTAGCACTTAACCCATGATTGGTGAGGAACCAATCAAAAGAACCAAGAAGAGAGGAAGGGAAAAAACAACACAAGAAGGGAAAAACAACACAAAACATGACTATGGGCCCTGTTTTGATCAAGGCACATTCCAATAACACTTCTTGAATGGTAACTTCAAGAATGGTAACTTCTTTGGTTGTCTCTTATTGGTGTTATGCCAAACCCCTTAAAGTTAAGTATATGGTTATTTTTCATCAACATATGTGGTACTTCCTTCATCACGAAAGACAAATTATAGTCATTTTATTCCTCAATCTTCATTTAAGATGTTGTCAATATATATATTAAAATCTTAATAATACTATATGAAGCAAATTATACATTGGTCCCTATAATATGCTTTTTATGTCAACTTAGTCTCTATATTTTCAATTGTATTAATTTTACCCTTTATTTTTCATAGTGTCAATTTAATACGATTGATGATATCAACTAAAAAATTAGTCATAAATATTAAGAGCAAAATAGTCAAAAACAATTTCAATTTGAGAGTGGCTTCTCTCATGTTGGGGCTAAAACTGGACCAAACAGTCCAATCAACAGGATCGTAACACATCAGCAGATATAGCAATCAAAGGTTGAGATTCGGCCACACATGTAGAGTCTTAACCCTTACATCGAACGGCATCGTTTTGTACTAACGGAGGATCACAAACTAACGTTGAGGGCTTTTCATCGTCATCTTCTGGTGAGACTTTTCATCTTCGCACTCAAAAGCAATAGGTGATTTTTTTCGTGCTCAAAAACGATAGTGATTGTTTTTCTAGAAATTTTCTCTCCTCACCAAAAATCTTCATTCGTAAAAAATGAATGGATGAATCAATGCGTACTAAAGCTTTTGAACCTCCATGGATGAGAGATTTGTTGGGACCAAACAGGTGATTTCTATTCTCTGTCTCTCAATAGCTAGCGTTATAGGAGTATATATGTTCATAATATACATACACACACATACATATATAGGGATATATATTATATATCTATGGCTTCTTTTTTTTCTTTACCAGATGTTCACATGGTTTATATAACTTTGTGAATGTACCTATATACAATAACTTCTATACTTTTGGGACTAATTTATAATTTTTCCAATCAATTTGATAAGTGTAACTTTTATTTAGAAAATATCATAGGTATTTATGTTCTCAATTATGTGTTCACTAGAAATTATATAAAAAGAACGTGGTGAGGTTATATTACTCTGCATGATTTCATAATATAATTTATTTTGTTGTTAAAAATTAAAATAGGGATGCCAATCCGAACCTCAATATACCAGATTACAAACCCCAAATAGGTTTGGAGTTTGATTCATTAGATGATGCAAAAAATTTTTACAATGAGTTCGAAAGGATTACTGGTTTCAGTGTTCGAATTGAATACTCTAACACATGCAAAAAAACAGAGAGGATCACTTCTAGGAGGTTTGTTTGTTCGAAAGAAGGGTTCCGACATGAAGACAATAGGGATATCAAAACTAAAAAGCCGCGTCAAAAGACAAGAACTGGTTGCAAGGCACTTATGACAGTTGTATTGAATAAAAAGAGCCAAAAATATGAGGTTACTGATTGTTTTGATGATCACTGAGAGGGAGATTAATGATATGGACTTTGTGCCAGACAGATTTGGGCCGGACAGATTTGGGCCGGACAGAGTTGTGCCGAGTTGTGTGGCCCGGCCTTGAAGGAAGCTGCTCGGTTAAGGCAGCGCGTTGATTGACCGAGCTGCAAGGATCCGTGATTACGAAGCCGGTCAGGTGAAAAGTCCAGCACCAGGAAAGGCAAGGTTGGACCGAGGTACCTGTTTGCTCGGCAGGAAGGTTGACCGCAGACAAGCGTAAGTAGTCCCAAGCTCGGCTTTGCCGAGATGCCGCCGAGTCCGGTCCTCATCTAAGCTTAGCTGTTGGAGTACTTGGGCATGAAGCGCAGCATGGCAGACGATGGCCGAGATGGAATTGCCCAGCTGCCGAGCTCCCAGGAGAATGGGCAGGCAGTTAGATTAGGTGATGTTTAGCAAGGTTTATGCTGACAGATGGGACAACGGAGCCACGTGTCAGGAGATGACTGGGAGTGGATATGGGGCGCAGAGGGTATATAAGCATGTCTGCGCCTCCCATACGCAGATAGACGAACATCTCTGTAAGAAAATCCTTACACTCAAACACTCTCTCCCTTCTCTCTATTCCCTCTAAGGTGTGTGCTAATTTGATCGTCGGAGGGTGTTTCCGGCCACACACCGCCGGGTAGCTCACCGTTATTTGCTCGCAGGTGATCGGACATCGACAGAACTCGGAAGAAAGGAATACGGGCACGCCGGAATATTTGCTCCCCGTACAATCACAATCACCCACTTCATATTCAAGAATATGTCCATTTGATGCCTTCGCAATGAAAAATTACAAAAGCTCAAGCAATTGAAGCTGATTTGGCAGAGGCCTCTGGGATTAGATTACGATCATCGTTTGAGCTTGCATTTCGGCAAACAGGTGGAAGGGAATGTCTTGGTTTTACTCGCCAAGATTTGAAAAACTATCTTTGGACCAAACGACAACGGGACTTGAAGTTTAGGGAAGCTGGAAGTTTATTGGCGTATTTTGCGGACAAATCAATGAAAGATTCTTTATTTTACTTTAATATGCAATTAGATGTTGTAATAACCCTCACCATTGCTTACTGATAAACACTGATTACCGTTAAACCGAACTGATTATGACTGATGATTGAACTGATTAAAGTACTGAACTGACTGACTGAAAAATTGGAACTGAATTGACTGAGTATGTGTGTTAATTTGTATTCTATCTGTTTGATTGTTTAGTTGATCTGTTCACGTGTTATGTTTAAACTGCTAATTGAAGGCCTTATCGGCGGCCGAACCGAGAATTGATTGATGTTTCATGACCCTCATATTTAATGTGATTTTACGGGGTATTTATCTGAAAATTGATTAGGTATGATTAAATTAGGTTAAATATTGGGTTAATTGCAAAGTTTGACTTAATTACAATTAGACCACTTAGTGGCCACTATCTCAATATAACATGTGAGCCTTGTATACACTTGAAACAAACATTTTTCTCAGCCCTCTTCTTGTTCTTGCCGACCTTGAGGGAGAGGGAGAGTAGATTTGTTCTTGAAGAATTGCTTGGTAATTGAAGTATAGATTGCATATTTGAGCTCCCAAACCTTGAATACAAGACTTAGGTAAGGATTTCATCTTCTCATTCTTGTGTTTGAGCTAATTCTTGCATGGTCCATGTTAAATTGTAGAGCTAAGTCATGTTCTAGTTCATACATGTTGATATAGAGCATAATTCATGCATGCATGTTTGAATTGTTGAGTTGTGAGTTGGTTTCATGGTAAAATTGTCACATGCATGCCCATGTTTTGAGTGTAGTCCATGATTTCATCATGTTTTGGAAACAATTGGCTCTCTAGAGCATGTTTTGAAGCTTTGAATTGATTTGAATTCATGCATGTTTGCATGTTCTTCATGTTCATGAAATTGGTTTGAAATTGGGTTTGAATTAAACACCCTTGGGCTTTGATTTCTCAAATTGAGTTTTGAATCATGTTATTCCATGTGTTTACAAGTGTTTTTCCAGAAATTAGCCCAAGAGGATCGGTTTTGATGCTTTTGAACTTGAGTTTGAGGTTGGAGGTGCAATCTGGAATTTCCAGATTTTGCACTCCCGCTCGAGTGGAGAGAGAAACGCTCGAGCGTGGAATCCGAGCATCCAGCATCTTGCACTGTTTTATAGTCCGCTCGAGCGGAGGATTGGACGCTCGAGCGGAATCATGTGTCTTAAGCTCAAGCGGGCGTCGAGCGTCCGTCGAGCGGAGATTTCACCCATCTAGTACTTTTACAGTATGCTCGAGCGGGAAAGTTGACGCTCGAGCGTGTACCTTTGTTGCATGACCGCTCGAGCGGGGAAACCTGAGCTCGAGCGGGACTTTGTTTTCTGAAATTCTGAAACTATTTTCTGATCACATCTTTGCATCCTCATCCCATCCTAGGCATGCTTAGGCCTAGTTTAAGGCATCTTGTTGAGGACATAGATGTAGAACACACTGAGGTAAATTAGGGATTTAATTATTATCTTTCCCAGTTGTGTAGCTTAGTGTGTTCAATCTGTTAACTGTGTAGGGTTGGCTTTCTGAGGAGACGCTCTAGCATACTGTAGCCCAAAACTTTGTGAGTAACGATTGTGTAAAGATATGTTCACAAATGATTATCTTCTGAACAACTGAACTGTACTGTTTTCTGAACTGATTACTGTTAACTGAATGAATGTATGTCCTATATTCTGAACTGTATTGTGGCATCCTTAGCACCTACTGTTTACTGTTACTGTTACAGAGATCTCTGTCGGTTCCCTTGTTGGAACCACTACTGTTTACTGATTGATGGCCATCACTACTGTTCGATCTTTTAAGACCTACCGTTTACTGTACTGTTATGCTAATGGATGTACCACATATGACTGTACTGACTGAACGACTGAAATACTGTTTAAATAGGCTGTTTTCATTACTGTAAGGACATTCATTCTTAACCCCTTTACGCATTATGTTATTCACTAGGCTTTAGCTCACTGCTCATATATATATGTAGGTGTACAGGCACCAGACCGCGGCTAGGAGCGTCAGGGTTACTCCAGTTTTGTCAAGCCAACTACCATGCCTCACTGCGAGGTTCCAAGCCTATCGTGTTAAGGCTTAGGGGTGTTTTACAATTCCCCCTTCTGTACTGTCTTACTGTTTTGTATAGACTGAATGCTTACTGTACTGTGATGCGAAGGGTTGAGTCCCTAGTCTGAATGATTGTAAATATCGTGCATACTGTTCTATACTGTTTATGTATATATGTATGGAAAGTCTTTTTGCATACAGACTGTCACAGCTCATTGGGCATTGTTTAATTACTGTTTTGACTTCCGCCAGGCCCTGTACTCTGTTTTATTGTTCTTCTGTTAAACAGGCCTTCGGTAATCTTGGATTACTGGCCGGTTACGGTGCTAAACCCATAGGGCCGGGTTTGGGTCGTGACAGATGTTGAAGAACAAATTACTAACATCTTTTTGGCTGATCCAAAAATGATAATTGACTATAGTATGTTTAGGGATCTTGTTAGTTTTGACACAACATATAGAACCCATAAGGATTATCGTCCGTTAGCAGTTTTTTTGGGGTTTAACAATTATAGAAAGATATATTTGGGGCTGCACTTCTCTATGATGAAACTGTTGCCTCGTTTGAATGGTTATTTAGGAGCTTCTTTGATGCTATGTCGGGAAAGAAACCGAAAACATTTTTCACCGATCAAGACCCTGCTATGGCAAAGGCTATTTCGTTGGTTATGCCTGACACATTCCATAGAATATGCATGTGGCATATGAAGCAAAATGCAATTAAGCACTTGGGAAGTAAATATGTAGGTGATCATGGTGGGATTGGTGCCGAGCTTAGTAAATTCATTTACAATTATGAGGATGAGGAATGCTTTTGCATTGCTTGGGAAGAAATGCTTGACAGATTTGATGTTCATGATAATAGTTGGTTGCCTACTATATATGGGGTGAGGGAAAAATGGGCAAAGCCTTATGTTATGACAGTTTGGTCGGCTTGGGCTAATACTACACAAGTAAGTAAAAGCTTCAATGCCAAGCTTCGTAATTTCTTGCAATCGGACTTAGGAATAGTGCATTTCTTTAAGCATTTTGAAAGGGTTGTTGATGATATTAACCACATAGAGTTGGAATGTGAATATGCTTCTCGTCAAAAGTTACCGAGAATTGGATTACCCGTTCCCATGTTGATTAATACAGGAGATTTTTACACAAACCAGATTTTTGAATTATTCAAGATAGAATATTTGAATAGCTTGCGTGATTTTGCTTGGAAACAAGATGAAAGTAACCTTTCACATGACTATATGGTCAAGACACCTGATGAGCCTATGGTTCGTGAAGTGAAAGCCAACCCACAAGGCCCTCAAGTGTCATGCACTTGTCGATTGTTTGAGAGATGTGGAATTTTGTGTTCCCATGCTTTCAAAGGCCTTGACATGATGAACATCAAAGAGATACCAGAATCTTACTTGTTGAAGATATGGGCAAAAAAATCCAAAGACGGATTGGTGCAAGAAAATAATTGGTGTGTAGCTAAACAAGTTGTGGCTGATTTGGATATGAATGCTCATTATAGAATGTTGTGCCCGAGTTTGATTAAGTTGGGTTGTCGTGCGGTTGAAAGCAAAGAAACTACATGCATGCTTTTGAAAAATTCTATTGAAATGGCAAAAAAGATTGATGATGTCTTAAGCAAACAAGCTAGTGTGAACGAACAAGAAAATGATGCTCATGCACCTTCATGTCCACAAAAATCAAGTGAAAAGGTTGCAGAAGAAAATCAACCTCATGTTTTTAAAGCGAATGGGTTAAAAAAAAAATGAGAGTCTAGGGAAGGGTAGGCCGAAAAAAAAGGCCTAAGAGTTGGGTTGAATTGTAACCCAAAGTAAAGAAAAGTAGACGCAAAATGGAATCTCAATCAGCCCCTCAACCGTCGATTACAGATTGTACAATATAGGTTAAAGGTTATTTTCTGTTTATAAATGTTTTCTTTCTTAATCATACACTTCTTATTGATTTTATACAAATTTGCATAATATAGGATAATATGCCTCTTTATGTGCCTGTGTTCGAAGATAAGAACATGGATCAAGTCATCTCCATGCACAGGGTGTTGAGATGCCCAATTCCATGTCATGGATGATCCTAGAAACACCTCAAGCTTGGAACCATCTTTCATTCACTCATTTGTTACAGGTGAAAATGAGTTCTACTGAAGTTTAATTATTTGGTTTTATACAACTTATATTATTCATGTAAATCAAACTATAACGCAGCGAATGAAAAATTATGGTCATACCTTTTTCTGCAGAGTCTGAATTGAAGGATCTCGTGGGTAAATCACGTGCTTCCTGAATCTGATCAATCAACCCAGCAGTAGAGTGATATTACAAAAAGAATATCACCCACACAAGTCATAGTGCAAAATGGCTCTTGATCGTTGTATTTTGGGAGATAGTCAGTTTATTGAAAAAACATACGACATACGTTGTTTTTTTCTTAATCGCCCATATCCCATATCATATCAGATATATAGGATAATATCCCATCTATCCATATCAGTTGATATGATAGATATGGATATCCTGAGTGGTTATCCAAGTAAGTTTTGAATTCAAATTCAAACTTACATGGATAAAGTTCAAAAGGTTCAAAGGGTCATGCCACATGGGCACCCAATTTCTAACATCTCCCACTCGGACATGTCAATCTCTCCAAAAATGAACAATCTCATACTAGCCACTGCACTGTGCGACTACTGAGAACACCTGCATGTGGGAGCTCTATACTAGAAACTCAAAATGAGCTAGCATAGTGACATCAACCCAAAAAGAACAGAAATAGTGTCTCATATACCCCAGACCCATCTAATTACACCGGTCAAAAAAAAAAAAAAAACATCTCTAATCCCTCAAAAAGAGCATGTTTGGCCTTCTCAATTCTTGCAATATATTCACACTTAATCCGCCTCTCATACAGAGCAATGTGAGTTGCCAGCAGTGAATATACAACAGTGGTATAATACTAGATGATCTTCCCTTTGCCCTCATGCCATTTAGTTTAGGATTGACTGCTTTCCTAGTGATGTCCCTTAAAGCCGAATCATACATGACCGCAGGCAATATACCAAAGTAGCAGAACATCAACCCTTACCTTATTCAATAATGACATGTAAGACTCACACGGTGAGGAAACATGGATCCATTCTCTCATCTCATTACTCGGTCGCCAAGCACATATAGTATGAATACATGCTACGGTGGAGTAACTCTTCCATAAAGAGTGACGTCATACTCGATACACCGTACAGATATTAGTCTAGTCGCTTTCTGGCGCCTAACCCGAATTCTCTATTTGCTCGCCTTTTAGGCGCCAAATGAGATCTCGTATCTGGCTAATCATAACAGGCACAACATGGAAAGTGGGTACTAACATCCATGTTCGGTCCTTAACACGACCTCATCTTGGTTGTAACCAAGGCGACATGAATAGTGGATTATTTAAGCCTCTCTTGGCTCCAAATAAAAATAAACCACTAATCTCATCCTTGCTCGCTCCCAAGCGCCAAGGGCGATTGCTCGTGTGAGTGAGCCAATCTTGCCTGCTAACATCATCATCTGCTAATCATTATGACACAAACCATAATAGTGTCAACATCCCATCATCTCAAAATAAGTGATCGATTTTAAAAAAATTTGACCATAGCTTGCGAAATTCTAGATTCCAAACATAAGCCTTATCAGCACCTCTTGCGATAAGTATATACAACGGAATCCACCATGTGCGCCCCACATGAAGTGATTCAAGATCACAATTCTAGATTCCAAACATAAGCCTTATCGGCACCTCTTGTGATAAGTATATACAACGGAATTCACCATGTGCGCCTCACATGAAGTGATTTAAGATCACTACCTCTTGCGCAATAACCTCTCTAAAGATATTTTGGTGACCAATTTGCGTTCATTCTTAATACGCCCAACTAGCGCATTGAATCTTACAAGGAGTAAATTAATATACTACTAGTAAAACAGTTTATCCACAGTCTAATGAGCAAGGTCAATGTCTAAACAACTCGGTTGACCATTTACCAAAGATAACATTTATCATGCCGAATACGCCCGCATAGCGTACTTTAGGCTCCCACAACAAAGAAAAGATCAAGGAATATAGGTAATTTGTTTCTCCCAAAGACAATCCGAGGATTCACTCAATAGCTAAGGCTCTGGCTTTTACCGATAGGTAAGTCAATGGGTTTGTAATTTTGCATCTAGAATCGTTCTAGGATATTCCTTATGTAAGTCATCGAAGACAAAACATGAATTCTCCCAAAACAATCCCTAAGGATCGTACATCCGAGCATATAAATTACATCACCTATGTCCATTATATCTAAAACAGAGGACTGCCCACCCTAGGTGGCGACAACCTTATAAATTCTTGGCTTATAATGACTAAGTAAGGAAAAACTTTTTTTGGACCATTGATCATGCCTCAGTGGTCTTCATTGATCATCGTTGGCCTATCATGGCTTGGCGAAATCTAAGAACCACTATTTGGATAATTGTTTTAGGCTGTAAAAGATTTATTGGAACTAACAACCTTTTTGCGCTCCTAACTTTTCACCATAAAAGTAGAAGGTAAATCCCTACGGATCTACTTATCCAATTCTCTAACAAGAAAGTTGGGTCACAATGTTCCGAACTTACGTCAATCATAGCCTAAGTCAAAATAACCTCACTCCCCAGGAGGAAGTCTTCTCATGGTCTACACTTTCTTTAATGGTGCGACTTTTCGGTATCTAGCGAGCCCTATACCTCAACAATGACTATCCAAATTACGCATAACTTTATAACAGTTTTGCGTCATAATGGAAAGTCAACCAAATTATAAAAATGGTTAATCCTCAAATACTTTGTCTTAAACTGCGCAATTGATCCACTTTCTAAAAATAGGGGACTAGAGCCTTTGGCATTATCCTAGGCTCTTTATCATCTTGCGGAGCAATCATGAATGTTTCCTTCTCAATCACCCAGTGATGACGTGGAAAATTTTCACATTCGTTACTACGCAACTAAGAATGTAGAGTATTCTTCTCTAATGGAGTAATCCATTAGTAGGCATATCGCTCCCACTATCCCTAGGATATTGGAAATTTCTTTCCATTCTCAACTAGGCTACATAGAGCGCTATGCTTAGAATTCTCTATCTTATAGAGTTCCAAAACCTCTATTCATGTCACCTTTACTAAGAAAACTTTATGTGACTTAGTTACACTACCACAAAGCTGCTTACCTATTTGCACATGACCCGGAGGGTTTTCATGATAGCATACAAGGATGCGCCACGTGACCCTATGTGTTTACAAGACAGCATACAATAATGCGCCATAGAACTCTAGGTCTTAACTTCACAACCTTATGAGAAGTAAAATAAAGATAAGCTGCTTAACGGTTACAGATCGCCCATAGATGGCTCTCCGCTAACCCATTACTCAAATGGAGTGAAAAAATTGATATGAAGGGCATTTAGTTAGGGATATAGGCAACAAACTAAAGTGTGATTCCCAATTGGGAAACATTTTGCGCCATCATCCACCTAGCATTAACAATACTTAATTCCTTATCTCTACTACACCATTGTGTTGTTGAGTATTAAGAATAATCAATTTTCTAAGCATCCATTTCTCTTCACAAAGTTTTCTAAAATAACTCAAATAGATACTCGACACCTTGGTCAAAAATAAAAACACGAAAGCTGTTATCTAATTGATCTCAATCTCATATGTGCAATGTCAAAAATCATCTCAAAACTTTTGACTTATGGGAGATCAAATAGTCTTGACTCAGATGCGTATCGTAATCTATAAATGTGTCGAGATTGAGGCTTAGCTATCATACCCTTACACATATCTAGTCACAAATATCATAGTGGACTAAATGCGCCAATACAAATGACCTTCTACGGCTTTCCTACTTACTTGTATGCAACCATTACGAACAAAGTTACACATTCATATGAGAGCAGGATGTCACAAGCGAGTGGGCCCAAGAGGGCCTACTCCAAACATCCATACATCTTCTCATTAATGTGATTAAGTATAATAAGCCACCGGTTCATGACCAATGTCATAAACTAATTCCACTCATCCTAATGTGTGAGTTTTTGAAGACAAGTTTTAAAGGTTTAGGCCCAACTAGGTAATGACTCACGACTAATTCATATTCACTAGATCATAAAAGGATGTCATGGAGATATTAAGTGTGCCTAAGTCGCAAATTTAACTAGTAAGTGCTAATCCCCTGCGCCTTCAAGTCAATTTTATTCTCCATACACTTTAATGCATCTAGTTGAAAGATAATGATACTCCTCCTGCCATATCTATTTCTCGCTTCATAGTTACTTACAATTAATTCTACTATCCACAAGAATGAGAGAATAAGCTATCAACTATGACAACTCCTGAAGTAACTTAAGCGCGAATTAGGCTAAAGAGTCTAATTCAACACAATGCTCTTACAAGCGATGCGTCAAATTCTTAGAGTCATAACAACCTTGTCAGCCTTGACCTTTTCATTACTATGCTGCAACGTTTGCACTTAGTGGTAAACGTTATTCAAAAACATTAGCCTAGCTAAGGAATCATACAAAGAAGCCTCTCCTCATGTCTCACACTCAAGTGTGGAAACAGTAAGTGTCCAGACTAAGACAAGTCGGCAATGCTAATAGATTTTGCAGTCACTAAGCGCTAATCTTTTCACTTAGTGTTAATAGATTTTGCAGCTTCTAAGCGCTAATCTTTTCACTTAGTGTTAATAGATTTTGCAGCTTCTAAGCACTAATCTTTTAACTTCGCGTGATATTTCAACGCACACTATTATAGTGCATGAAATTTTGCTTCATCCACTCCCAATAATTGGGTAGAGAGCAAACCACTGCTCATACTGGCTACTCGTCTTACACTTAATGACTAATTCATTTAAGCTCGCATTTCTTGGATGACGTGACTCTTGAATGTTACTTCATCCAATGATGTAACATTATTTACAAGTCAAATTACAAAGTCAATCAATGTAGCTTAATAGTCAAGATCATATACAGATCTATTGAGGGCTTACTAATTTCATAACTCCAAAACTCGCCAATCAATACTATGTAGTGTGCCGCTAACCATAGCGCACACATCAAATTTTTTTGTGCCAAATAAGGCAACAAAACCAAGGCGACTTTGAGTTATGTTTCCTTACTTTGACTCAATTAAGGTCTGACCTCAAGTCTCCAAGACTTTTGCTCATCTAAAGAATAGGATTACATTGTTCACATTTGAACATCTCTACTAAGTCTAGGTCAACCAAATTAACTTCCATAAACTAAATCAATTTAGAGAGAAATTCACA
>NW_021025082.1:596436-615191 GCF_004153795.1 Camellia sinensis
TTTTTTTTTTTTTTTAATGAATGATATACATAAAAGGCTTATAAAATAAACTGTTTTGATTGTCAAAATAGGATTCGTGGGGAGTCTTATGAGCCCGGACAATACAATCCAATTTGTTGGAGAGAAGCTGGGATCTATAGAAAATGCACACAAAGTATAATGTATAATTAAAATTCATCTTGAGTACTACGTGAGTTATGTTTAAAATAAATTTAAATCATATAGTTCACATTTTGCACATCTTTTGTGTTTTAATCAGAGTGATGCTATTAGCACCCCATGAATTATTTTAGACCCTCATTTCTTTGGACCCCCACTTATAAATTTTGAAACCCTCAATTTTTTTTCCTTTCAAATAATACCAAATTTATCCTTGTAAAAACATTCTACCCATTGAATGCACGCCCCCCCCCCCCAACCCCACACCCAAAAAAAAAAAACATCTCTTCCAAAAAATCCTAATAAAACCCACCAAGAAGAAGACAAGCCAATGTGCTTACTGTTTCTGCTGTCTCATCTACTATTGTCTTAGTTTGTATGCTCTCTCTCTCTCTCTCTCTCTCTATATATATATATATATTTATATACACACATAATTTCTTAGTTTTCTCATAATAATTTTTTCTTTTACAGAAAAAAAATTATAATAATTGGTTTGGTTGATTTTGTTGGTAGATATTATAAAATTGTGAGTTCGGCAGAGAACTACGCAACATTATCAAGGCTGTGCGATGAAGGAATAACTTTTGAATATGATAATGGATTTGGGCTACTTTCGATAACTTTTCTAAGTGTTAAAAATTTGGCCATTCAATGTGTTAAGAAATTTTCATGTTCGGACCTGCATTCCCAAGCATTACTTATTTGTTCGGGAATGCCTTCCCGAATAAATAAGTAATGTTTAGATTTGTATTCCCGAATTTGAAGAAATAAAAACTTCTGTAAGCATTAACAATTTTGACCGTCCAATATGCTAAAAAATTTCAATGAAAAAATAAAAACTACTGCAAGCGTTAACAATTTTGACCGTTCAATATGCTAATAAATTTCTATGTTTAGACCTGCATCCCTGAACATTACTTATTTGTTCGGGCTTATGTTTCCCAACAAATAAGTAATGTTCGAGCTTGTATTCCTGAACTTGAAAAAATGAAAACTTTTGCAAATGTTAACAATTTTAACCGTTCAATGTGTTAAGAGATTTCTATGTTTGGACCTACATTCCCGAACATTACTTATTTGTTCGGGAACACCATCCTGAACAAATAAGTAATGTTTAGGCCTGTATTTTGCCAAAGGGTTGCCACTGTTACCGCTAGAACATTGCCATTGCCAGATAAGTGTAAGTAGTCAAATGGTTGCCACTATTATCGCCGGAATATTACTGCCAAAGAGTTTTCAAGGTTTTGAAGGTGGGATTTGGAGAAGATGGATGCGTGGTGATTGAGGTAGTTGCTCTCATAAACCCTAATTCATGATGTAGTGGGTATTTTAATTGTGAGATTGAGTATCCCAAGATTAATGATGTCATTTTTAGTAATTTTATTTGAGATTATTATTGTAATAAAAAAAAGTTAAAAATTATGGAGTCCAAAATAGTTTATGAAGTGCTAATAACAGCACTCTTCAATTATTTGCATGTAGCATTGTTATTTGTTTATTTATTTTTGTTGGAGGGGCCATTAAATGAAAAACAATTAACATTTTGGATTTAGTGGTTTTAAAATTCGAGAAAAAGTAAACCCTAAACCCCAAACATAATGTTAGGAGTGTTCAACGGATATATCGATTTGTTCAAATCGATCGAATTTAACCGATTCGTTGTATTTTGAATGAATGCGTAATAATAAGCAAACAGATACAGATTGATTTTCTCAAATTCACCTAGTTTTGGTCGGATGGAGGATTGGAAGTTCTCACGCCGCAACCGAATCGTGAACACCCCTAATTTGCAGTCATTGCTAATGTAGAGATTTGTTGGATTATTATCCATGCTTGTAGTCATTATTAATAAGACAGATTGGATTGTTATCCCAAAAAAAAGAAACAAACAATTTTTGTCGACAAGTTTTATTATGTTGAAAATCTGTAAAATATAAACTGCCAAACCGATTCGCATCCATCTGTCAATTCGGAAAACGGTTGCGAATTAATTTTTTCCAATCTACTTAGTTTTGGACAAATGACGGATTGAAGGTTCACAAATCACAACCAAACCGCAAACTCTTCTACTTGTGTGTAAGTCATAATCAAATGATCAGTATATTCATAAACTAACATCATTGTTTTTTAACTAAAATTTATAATCTTTTAATAGATACAAATTTTTTTACAAAATAAGACATAAATGTAAAAAAAAATAAAAAAAAAATAAGCAGCAATGGTTGGTGGCCCGAAAATATGTGGTTAGAATGGCTCGAAACACCCAAAACGACATCGTTTTGTATGTAAAACGACATCGTCTTGCCATTTTCGAGCTATTCGAGCCACATATTTTCGGACCACCAAACATTTTTCAAAATTAAGTTTTACACGAGGTGGAGTCTCCATATGTATGTCACATTGGGTAAAAATTTGTGCAGTAATATTAAGAACACATAAGCCAAACACATATGTTGACATGTGGATTCAATATCATATGTATGTCACATTGAATAAAAATTTGTGCAATAATATTAAGAACACATGAGCCAAACATATGTTGACATGTGGATTCAATATCATGTGAATTCCGCCTTAGTATAAGAAATCTTGTATTTGACTTCGGTACAGTACAATAGGTTTTTTGAAATTTTTGTAGATAGAATTACTACAAACTTTTTTAATTTCTCACTTGAGTGAGGATTATTGAGACTTTATTGGAAGTTGAGAAACATCCGTGAGCATAACGAAATCGTGACCATCCACAATAGCATTTAAGGCCACCCACCATACCTCTAAGTTATGAATTTTTATGTTGTGTTTGGTTAGAAAATTTGAGTAGAAATTTGAAAAGAAAAAATAAAAAATTAGGTGAAATTTAAATAAAATATACTTATATTTCATATAATTTCACATAGCTTTTCTCTTTTTATTTTCAAATCCCTCCTCACCCAAACACAGCATTAAATTTATCAATGTTACATGTATTAATTAATATATTAATATTATTATTGATCTTATTCATTATACAAATTATAAATATCAAAAAAAATTTAAATTATATCACATTATATATTAATATACTAATTAATATATTAATTAATACATAAAACATTATTCCATAATCTCACCACCACTTATAAATACAGCACCAACCACTCCGTCATCTTCACAAACAAATCGCAAAACATTTCAAATCACCCCCTTCCTATTCAAATCACCACCGTTGATTCTACTTTTTTCCGATCAGCACCACAATGGCCGAAGAGAAGCACCACCACCACCACTTCCACCACCACAAGGACGACGAAGACAAGCCCATCGATTCAGCTCCTTATTCCGGCACCACCACCGGATATGGTGACACCACCACCGGATATGGTGGCACCACCACCGGCTACGGTGGCGTTGAAGAAGTGACCACCTATGGTGAGACCACCAACGCCTATGGAAGCGGTGGTGGAGGGAGTGAGTATAGTGAGAGTACTGGTGTTTATGGAACTACAGCACCTCCTCGTTTTTCTGAGGAAACCCCTGATTTTGAGAAAGAGGTTAAGCAACACAAGCACCGTGAGCACCTTGGTGAGCTTGGTGCTGTTGCTGCTGGCACTTTTGCCTTGGTAATTATTATTCTTCTCTTATGTATCCATCTATCCATCTATCACTTGGTTTAGTAAAAATTGGTTTAGTAAAATTTCTTCTTTTCATATCACTTGGTAATTTTATATATATTAAAATAAAAAAATTATTATACATGGCGTAAGTAAATTTTAAATTCAAGACCTTGAATTTCATTAAAAATATATTTATTATTTAAACAATATACATATTATGATATTAAATTTTTTATTATTTATTTTTATTATTAATTATTTGAATTATATACACATTGTGTGTGTCACTCATATATAGATATAACATATATGTCTGTATGTGCGTGTGTGTGGAGTGAGTGGGAATGTAAAACAATGGAAAGTAGAGAGAAGGGAACATACGAAAGGTTTGAGGATAGTGTCAGTCTCGCATATTATGGAATAGATAAAGCTCTTTTTTGACTTCTCTTATATGGGTTGCATATGCATGTTGCGTGTGTCACCAGTTAGTACTATTATTATTAAGTGAAAATTTAGATTAATTTAGTAAAATTTCTTTTTTCTTATATTATGTGCTAACTTTATATATATTAAAATAAAAAAATTATTATACATGGCGTAAGTAAATTTTAAATTTAGAATCTTGAGTTTCATTAAAAATATATTTATTATTTAAACAATATACATATTATGATATTAAATTTTTTATTATTTATTTTTATTATTAATTATTTGAATTATATACACATTGTGTGTGTCACTCATATATAGATATAACATATATGTCTGTATGTGCGTGTGTGTGGAGTGAGTGGGAATGTAAAACAATGGAAAGTAGAGAGAAGGGAACATACGAAAGGTTTGAGGATGTTGTGTAAGTCTCGTATAATATAGAATAGATGAAGCTTTTTTTTTGACTTCTGTTATATGAGTTGTTTTGGGGCTTACAATAGGTTTGGATATTTAAGAGAGACCGAAAAAAAACAAATGATCTATTTAAGGGAAAATATATTGCAAATTCTCTCCTTCCGTGATTAATCTATAGACAAAAGAAAAGAAAATATAATAATTTATCTATAATCTGGTTGGATATACTACATAAAACAAAATAAAATAAATATTGAGTGTTGCTATTAGCACCTTATTTATTATTTTGAACCCCTCATTTTTTACCTTTTTTTTATTACAATAATAACCTTAAATGAAATTACTAAAGAGTGCACCAATCATTTTAAGACTCCTCATCTCACAACTAAGCCCACACACACACTAAATCACGATAGGGTTTATGAGAGTACCCACCTCCATCACTACCCATCCATCTTCTCCAAATCTCACCCTCAAAACCTTAACAGTGCTTTGATGGCAACAGTAGCAACCATTCGATTACACATACTTCTCCAACAATATTAATGAGTGAAAAATTTTTAGGCAACCACAACTTCATAAAACGAGAGGAGTACAACAATGTAAGTTTAGAAAAAGTTCATAATTTTGATGTGTTCTTAGCTCGGAGGAGGTAAGCCTTGTAATGGTAAGTTTCTTGAAAAATACAACAAAAATGGCAAAAATTGTTCGTATTTTTTTCAGTACTGAACTCCTGAACATATGACTAAAATTCAAGAATACATGTTCGAACATTGCTGATTTGTTCAAGAATACAGGTCCGAATATGAAAATTTAATACACTTTGAAGAGTTAAAATTGTTCATATTTACAGAGTTTTTGTTTTACCAAGTTCGGGAACAAATGCCCAAACATTGGTTATTTGTTTGGAAACACAAGTCTTAACATAGCTTATTTGTTCAAAAACACGGGTCCGAACATTCACAGTGAAAGAGAGAGTAGAGAGACATCAGGGGGTGGGGGAGGAGCGAGATTGAGATTGAGCAAAATGTAGATTTGCTCTCTCTTCGAACTATACTTACACATAGAGACATATATTTATATTCGTTGTTTTCAGGGTTTAAGGTTGATCAAATAAATGGATGGAATTGAAGGAAGACATACGCATAATGCGAAGAAAAAAGTAAAGATCATAGAAAACACATTCCTTACCCCAATCAATTCATTTTAAGAATATTTTTCTTCCACCGTCATGAGAGAGAGAGAGAGAGAATGGGTTTTGAAGATTTTTTTTTTAATTTTTTTTTTTTATGGTTTTGAGAGATAATGATTTTTAGAAGTGTAGGGATGTGCATTTGAACGGAAGTGAAATTTTTATAAGGATAACTTTGGTATTATTTAGAAGGAGGAAAGATATTTTAAAGGTTTTAAAATTTATACTGTAATGAGGATTCCAAAGAAATAGGGGGTCTAAAATAATAAATGGTATATTAATAGCAGCATTCATAAATATTATAGGTTATATTATCAAAATACCATAACCTAACTTCATTTTTTTTTCCTCTTGTCACTTTTAAATTGATGTCAAGTACCAATCAATTTTAATTTCCTAATTTTGTATCCAATCCTCATCCCTCATTGATAATGAGTCCCATAAGCCTGATGAACACCAACTCCAAAAAAAAAAATGATCAAATGATCTTAATCACACGATATATTGACTAATATTAAGTGATCTGTGATTGAATTTGACCAACCATACACATAGATATATATATTTATCTTTGTTGTTTTCGGGTTTAGGGTTGATCAAAGAAATGGATGGAATTGAAGAAAGACATACACACCTAATGCGAATAAAAAAGTGAATATCACAGAAAATACGTTCCTTACATAGATCGATTCACTTTAAGAATATTTTTCTTTCACCGTCATGAGAGAGAGAATGGGTTTTGAAGATTTTTTTTTTTTTTTTTTTTTTTTTTTGTGATGGTTTTTATGGTTTTGCGATGGTTTTTAGGAGTGTGGAGGTGTGCATTTGAGTGGAAGTGAAATTTTTATAAAGATAACTTTGGTATTATTTGGGTGAAGGAAAGAAATTTTAAAGGTGTTAAAATTTGTAATAACGATTTCAGAGAAATAGGAGGTCCAAAATAATAAATATGATGCTAATAGCAGTACTCATAAATATTACAGGTTATATTATCAAAATACCGTAACCTAACTTTGTTTTTTTTTCCCCTCTTGTCGGCTCCTGTCACTTTTAAATTGATGTCAAGTACCAATCAATTTTAACTCACTAATTTCATATCCAATCCTCATCTCTAATTGATAGTGAGTCCCATAAGGCTGATGAAAATCCAACTTTAAAAAAAAATGATCAAATGATCTTAATCGCACGATGAATTGACTAATACTAAGTGATCTATGATTGAATTTGAACATCCATACACATAGATACATATTAATATTTGTTGTTTTCAGGGTTTAGGGTTGATCAGAGAAATGGATGGAATTGAAAGAAGACATACGCACCTAATGCGAAGAAAAAAGTGAAGATCACAGAAAACACATTCCTTACACGATCGATTCACTTTAAGAATATTTTTCCTTCGCCATCATTAGAGAGATAATGGGTTTTGGAGAATTTTTTTTTTGTTACAGTTTTGGAAGAAAATGGTTTTAACAGTGTGGGGGTGTGCATTTGAGTGGAAGTGAAATTTTTATAAGGATAACTTTGGTATTATTTGGGAGGAGGAAAATTTTTTTGAGGGTTTTAAAATTTATAAGGAGAGTTCCAAAGAAATAGAGGGTTCAAAATAATAAATGAGATGCTAATCACCTTGCTTGGTTTCCAGTTTTCCAAAACACTTTTCAAAAAATTCTACTTTCTTATTTCCGTGTTTTTTTGTTTTTACTGAATTTTTTTAATATTTTAAGCAATTTTTTTACTTTTTATATACACCTAACATAAATAAACCTAAAAAGTAAAAAAATTGTAAAAAAAATCTTTTAAAAATTCACTAAATACCAAAGATACAAAAAATAAAATAAAATACAAGAATTCAGTACATTTTTTGTATTTTTATGTATTTATTAATTTTTTAAAATAATTTTTCACAATTTTTTTACTTTTTAGATACATTTAAGTAAGGTGCATCTAAAAAAGTAAAAAAAAATGTTTAAAATTTAAAAAATATTGATTGAAAACAAAAAAACACAAAAACCAAAAAAGTCAATTTTCAAAAAACTTAATCCAGAAAACTCAAACCAAACACAGTGAATAGTAACACTCATAAATATTATAGGTTATATTATCAAAATACCCTAACCTAACTTGTTTTTTTTTTCCCCTAGTCGGCTCCCGTCACTTTTAAATTGGTGTCAAGTACCAATCAATTTTAACTCGCTAATTTTGTATCCAATCCTCATCCCTATCTGATAGTGAGTTCCCTAAGGTTGATGAAAATCCAACTCCGAAAAAAAAAAAAATCAAATGATCTTAATCGCACTATGAATTGACTAATGCTAAGTGATCTATAACTGAATTTGAACATCCATACACATAGATATATGTACGGGGAGCAAATATTCCGGCAAGCCCGTATTCCTTTCTTCCGAGCTCCGTCGATGTCCGATCACCTGTGAGCAAGTAATGGTGAGCTACCCGGAGGTGTGTGGCCGGAAAAACCCTCTGACGGTCAAGTTAGCACACACCTTAAGAGGAGTAGAGAGAAGGGAGAGAGGGTTTGAGTGTAAGAATTCCTTACAGAGATGTTTGTGTGTTGCGTATGGGGGGCGCAGACATACTTATATACCTTCTGAGCCCCATATCCACTCCCAGTCATCTCCTGACACGTGGCTCTACTATCCCATCTGTCAGCATAAACCATGCCATTCATCACCTAACCTCAACTGCCTGTCATCACAGCTGGAGCTCGGCAGCCGAGCTGCTCTACCTCGGTCATGCCATGCTTCATACTTCAAGCGCCTAACCGGATAAACACACGGAGGACCGGGCTAGGCGGCATCCCGGCTGAGCCTACCCCGGATACTTTGATCGGCCTTCCTGTCGGTCAAACAGTCTCCTCGGCTGACCATGCCTTTCCGGGCATCGGTCACTCAACTTCCTCGGTTGTCCACGCCTTCCCGGGCACCGGTCACTCGGCCAATCGAGCTTTGGCCATCTTCGGACCGAGCATCCTGGTCCGACCGAGCACTGCCTTACCGAGCAGTTTTTGTCCGGTCCGGGGTGACACACTCAGCCCGAACTCTGCCCAGCCCAAGTCTGGGCAGAAAGTCGATCATCTCGGACCCACGCATCGTTGGGCCCTCAACTTGCTCGGCCGTTACCTCGGCCCAACTCCAGATCACAAATCACCCTCTCAATTGCCCCTTAATTTCGTCCGCGGAAGCGTGACTGGGATTACTTACTTCGACCGAGATAACATTTCTCCGGTCTTTAAGACGCCAAGCCTCGACCGGGCTAGTCGACGTAGTCTGCAGACTTGACCGGTTATATTCCCTAGCTGACCTCCTCTTCGTCGAAAGTAGCTCGGTTGGCTCTTCGTCTTTTTAACCCGTCGCTTCAGTCCTGACGTAGCCATAAACGGGGACACGTGGCGGCCTGCCATTGGTCATCGGGCAGCCAACCCGCCGTTTTTGCCAGAATTTGAATTTGGGCGGTCTCTTTTGCCTATACATACATGCCCCCCATCATTCCATTTCTTCCCACTGCTGCTTCCATTTTTGACGATTCTGAAGCTCTAGCCTTTTCCTCAAACTCGACTGCCATTCTTTGTGATTGTAGGATTAGGCCCTGCCCTTCTCTGGTAAGTCATTCTACCTTTATTCTGTTGCCATTTTCTTTTATATTACACACATTAGGGCACAAAAACGTAGCTCCATAGAATCCGTCCCAAACTTCCCACTGTTCTTGGTGTTCTTCATATTCATGAAGAACACTGAAGAACTGGGGCGAACCGGGCTCTTGGTCCTTTTTTTGATCCAAAAAACCAGCTTAACCGAGCAAATAACAAGTTCGTCACAACCCCAGCAGAAACCGAGATAATAAGGGGGCTTGGTCGCTCAACCGGGCTAAGATCTGGTCTGCTTGGGCGACCGGGCTCCTTAGTTAGAATAGATAACCGAGGTGGTTTGGCGTTGCTTGGGCGACCGAGCTCCTTAATTAGACAACCGAGGTGGTTTGGCACCCTTACTGACCGAGCTGAAGTCTAGCTACGGGGAGCAAATATTCCGGCAAGCCCGTACTCCTTTCTTCCGAGCTCCGTTTATGTTCGATCACTTGCGCGCAAATAATGGTGAGCTACCCGGCGGTGTGTGGCCGGAAAAACCCTCCGACGATCAAGTTAGCACACACCTTAGGACAGAGAGAGAGAGAGAGAGAGAGGTGTTTGAGTGTAAGAAATTCCTTACAAAGTGTTCGTCTGTCCGCGTATGGGGGGCGCAGACCCGCTTATATACCTTCTGCGCCCCAAATCTACTCTCATTAGTCTCTCGACACCTGGTGCTGCTATCCCATCTGTCAGCACAAATCACGCTGAACATCACCTAACCCAACTGCCAGCCCACTCTATTGGGAGCTCGACAGTCGGGCTGCAGCTTCTCGGCTGCCAACAGCCATACTGCACTTCAAGACCAAGTGCTTCCAATAACCGTGCTTCGTTTCAGCCGTGCTCGACCGCATTCCGGCGACGCCGAGCACGAGATTGGTCATTCCGGTCAACCAAAGGCCTTCCTGCCGAGCTTCATGCCGAGCTATGGGTGCGCGCCTTCCGACCGAGCAACGTACAAACCGTGAAGCCCTTCTAGGCTGCGGACGTCTCAGCCGAGCTCTCACTTGACCGGCCTTCATACCAAAGAGCCCAAGTAGCTCGGCTCCGCAGGCCCTTTGCCATTACTGAGCAAAACCACGGCACAATCTTGAAGCCAAATACCTCGGCCCAATCTTGTTTGGCCGAAACTAGATCATAAATCTCCCTCTCAATTGCCCCTTAATTCCGTCCGCGCTAGCGTGACTGGGATTACATTTCAAGGCCAGGCTAGGCTTTTTGCTTGGTGATCCACTTTCTTCAGCAAGGAACCCCAAGGAAGGTGAGCAAGGTCCGCTCGGCGACTTCCCTCTTGGCGAGCAAGATCAGCTCGGCCAAGGAACTCCAAAGAAGGCGAGCAAGGTTCGCTCCGCCACTTCCTTCTTGGCGGAAGAGATCAGCTCGGCCAAGGAACTCCAAAGAAGGGGAGCAAGGTCCGCTCCGCGACTTCCTTCTTGGTGGACAAGATCAGCTCGGCCAAGGAACTCCAAAGAAGGCGAGCAAGGTCCGCTCCGCCTCTTCCTTCTTGGCGGACAAGATCAGCTCGGCCAAGGAACTCCAAAGAAGGGGAGCAAGGTCCGCTCCGCCTCTTCCTTCTTCGCGGACAAGATCAACTCGGCCAAGGAACTCCAAAGAAGGCGAGCTAGGTCCGCTCTGCGACTTCCTTCTTGACGGACAAGATCAGCTCGGCCAAGGAACTCCAAAGAAGGCGAGCAAGGTCCGCTCCGTGACTTCTTTCTTGGCGGACAAGATCAGCTCGACCAAGGAACTCCAAAGAAGGCGAGCTAGGTCCACTCCACCTCTTCCTTCTTGGCGGACAAGATCAGCTCGGCCAAGGAACTCCAAAGAAGGCGAGCAAGGTCTGCTCCGCCTTTTCCTTCTTGGCGGACAAGATCAGCTCGGCCAAGGAACTCCAAAGAAGGGGAGCAAGGTCCGCTCCGCGACTTCCTTCTTGGCGGACAAGATCAGCTCGGCCAAGGAACTCCAAAGAAGGCGAGCAAGGTCCGCTCCGCCTCTTCCTTCTTGGCGGACAAGATCAGCTCGGCTAAGGAACTCCGAAGAAGGCGAGCTAGGTCCGCTCCGTGACTTCCTTCTTGGCGGACAAGATTAGCTCGGCCAAGGAACTCCAAAGAAGGGGAGCAAGGTCCGCTCCGCGACTTCCTTCTTGGCGGACAAGATCAGCTCGGCCAAGGAACTCCAAAGAAGGGGAGCAAGGTCCGCTCTACGACTTCCTTCTTGGCGGACAAGATCAGCTTGGCCAAGGAACTCCAAAGAAGGCGAGCAAGGTCCGCTCCGCCTCTTCTTTCTTGGCGGACAAGATCAGCTCGGCCAAAGAACTCCAAAGAAGGCGAGCAACATTAGCTCGGCTGAAACTTCGGAGTTGAACAAATCATCAACCCGTCAGCTGGAGCAAATCATCTCGGCTGGAACCTCGGAGTTGAACAAATCATCAACTCGCTAGCCGGAGTAAAATATCTCGGCTGGAACCTCGCAGTCGAGCAAATCATCAACTCTTCAGCCGAAGTAAAACATCTCAGCTAGAACCTCGCAGTTGAGCAAATCATCAACTCTTCAGCCGGAGTAAAACATCTCGGCTGGAACCTCGCAGTTGAGAAAATCATCAACTCTTCAGCCTTCCTGATTATATTCACAACTTTCCCTATTCTCCAACGGGGTGACAAACTAGGTTGGTTCAGTATCCAGAATTAAGGTGCATACACATGCTATCTCAATGAAGCACTCTGATGTTTCTATTTGTAACATTAGCTCGTTCTTTATGGTTGCAATCATCATAATTATAAAAAATGGAATGGATTTCAACCTACTCATGGGCCAGGTCACTTTGTTCAACTGCTAGGGCTGGGTTACTAAGGCCAACTAAACATAACATTATTATATATACACACTATGTTCCATGGACTAGGATATGGGGTCGGATGCGGGTATGTGTCTAAGCGTCGGATTTGTCTAATTTTCATGCTCAAGGACATCGGGACACGGTTAAATTTTCTATTTCTTGAATAATTCTTTCATTTATTTAGGGTAAAAAGGTGTTCACCAATTAACATAAGCATTTTTTGCATAGAGTGAAAGTCTTATGCATAGTTTCATAGTAAACTCTACTATTTATACATATTTGTTGGGTGCATGCCCATCTAAGGAAACTGAATACATATCCCATACCCTAGCCCAAACGTTGAGTATGGGGACAAAGGAACTTCACAAATTTAGAAGGAGCCATGTAACCTGGTGTGTGTATATATATTACTTAATTTGAAAGTAAGGAAAAGGAGAAGGATGCCATTTGATAAGATTATTGTCACCGGTTTATTTCCGTTGTTCTTTTTTTTTTCCCAACTTAAACTTTCCCATAATAAAGAAGAATACATATCCTTCTTTTTATCAGGTATCTCAGTGAACAGAAGCTTCCAAAAAGAATGCTAAGTATGCAAAATGGCATTGAGTCTGATGATTGTGACAGTGCAAGTCAAGAAGATGAAGGTAGTGCTGATTCAGGTGAAGATCGCATAGAAGATGAAGGGATACATAGAAAGCTAGAGGGCCTTGAAGCTTGCTCGTTTGAGATAGGGGATTTGCAAGTGATAAGTCTTGGTAATTCTATGTAGTATTAAGCTGCTTCTGCCTTCCTTAAAATCTAATGCATTGTATTTATGTGTGGTTGAACATGCATTATATTTATTTGTGGTTGAACATGCGTTGCAACCCTGTGATGATGAGGTTGTCATTGATGAGAGTTCAATGTTACTGTTCACTTAACTATTCTAGGGCATGACAACTTCATTTGTTTTTTCATACTTGATTTATTTGAAGGCATCAACAAGGAAAAATTACATGTTTGTGGATCATGCAATTTCACTAATAATTGTTCAAATTCATATAGGAAATTATAGCATTGCTTCTTATTTAATTGATTGAGTTCGAGGACTACTCATTCCTTCAACTCATGTGCATACAAATGTCATACAGGAAAGATTGTTAAGGACTCGGAGTATTTTCAGGATGAGAGATTTATCTGGCCTGAAGGATATACTGCTGTGAGGAAGTTTCCTTCTGTAACAGGTGGACCATTTCTTGAAGAATTCTCTCAAGTTTCTTGTATTGCAGCTCTGACATATCTTTCACTCAACCTAGTTTGGTCATTCTAAGTGTTCTCATAACATTTCATTTCTATTCACTTTTGCTTTGAGGCCTCAGATCCAAGTGTTTGTGCCTTGTATAAGATGGAAGTCCTGAGAGATGTCGACTCAAGGACCAGGCCTGTATTTAGAGTTACATTGGATAATGGAGAGCAGGTATGATGTAACCTGATGATGTGAGGCTAAAACTATTAATGTGTGGTTACTTTGATTTTCTTGTTCATTTTGTATGATTTTTTGTTTCTTTGCTCTCTAATCTCTATCATAAACTATTCTTCTCTTGGAGCTTTATTTTGCTCACTTCACACTGCTTCTTAGTCTTATTTTTTGAAGTTTGGATTTTAGTTTGATAACAATAGAAGAACAGTGTGATATATACAAATTATAAATGATTGCTAAGATTCTTAATCACTGAATGAAGTGGCAAAGCATTTCTTCCTGCATGATACATCAAGTCTTCTAGTTTCTGTGAAGTCAATTGCGCAGAACTTCTGAAGTGTGAGCATTATAAATTTGAGTCAACCCTTCATCAATACTGCCAGCCCACTCTATTGGGAGCTCGGCAGCCGGGCTGCAGCTTCTCGGCTGCCAACAGCCATACTGCACTTCAAGACCAAGTGCTTCCAATAACCGAGCTTCGTTTCAGCCGTGCTCGACCGCATTCCGGCGACGCCGAGCACGGGATTGGTCATTCCGGTCAACCAAAGGCCTTCCTACGGAGCTTCAGGCACGAATCTTCATGCTGAACTATGGGTGCGCGCCATCCTACCAAGCAACGCACGAACCATGAAGCCCTTCTAGGCCGCGGACGTCTCAGCCGAGCTCTCACTTGACCGGCCTTCATACCAAAGAGCCCAAGTAGCTCGGCTCCGCAGGCCCTTTGCCATTACTGAGCAAAATCACGGCACAATCTTGAAGCCAAATACCTCGGCCCAATCTTGTTTGGCCGAAACTAGATCATAAATCTCCCTCTCAATATATATTAGTATTTGTTTTTTTCAAGGTTTAGGGTTGATCAAAGAAATTGATGGAATTGAAGGAAGACATACGTACCTAATGCGAAGAAAAAAGTGAAGATCATAGAAAACACATTCCTTACACGATCGATTCACTATAAGAATATTTTTCTTCTGCCATCATTAGAGAGAGAATGGGTTTTGGAGATTTTTTTTTGTTAGGGCTTTGGGAGATAATGGTCTTAGGAGTGTGGAGGTGTGCATTTGAGAGGAAGTGAAATTTTTATATAAGGATAACTTTGGTATTATTTGGAAGAAGGAAAAAAAATTTAAGGGTTGTAAAATTTACAAGGAGAGTTCCAAAGAAAAGGGGGGTCCAAAATAATAAATGAAATGTTAATAGCAGCACTCATAAATACTATAGGTTATATTATCAAACAATAAAGGTTAAGACCCCCTTTGGGGGTCACCCCCTTCACCCCTTTGCATTTGATTGGCTAACTTTTCTTTTTTTCTTTTTTTTCTTTTTTTTTTCTTTTTTTTCTGATCTCTCAATCCCCAACCCCCATGTGTGTGTGGGGGTGGTGGGGATGGAATTTTTAAGGGGGTATGAATCATTGCTCATTATCAAAATACCCTATCTTTTTTTTTTTTTTTTGTTTCCTCTTGTCGGCTCCTATCACTTTTAAATTGATGTCAAGTACCAATCAATTTTAACTCGCTAGTTTCGTATCTAATCCTCATTCCTAATTGATAGTGAGTTCCTTAAGGCTGATGAAAATCCAACTCTGAAAAAAAAAAATGATCAAATGATCTTACTCGCACGATGAATTGACTAATATTAAGTGATTTGTGATTGAATTTGAACGTCCATACACATAGATATATATTTATATTTGTTGTTTTCAGGGTTTAGGGTTGATCAAAGAAATAAATGGAATTCAAGGAAAACATAGGCACCTAATGCGAAGAAAAAAGTGTAGATCACAGAAAACATGTTCCTTACACAATCAATTGACTTTAAGAATATTTTTTTTTCCACCATCATGATAGGAAATGGGTTTTGGAGAGTTTTTTTTTTTTTTTTTTTTGTTAAGGTTTTGGGAGATAATGGTTTTAGGAGTGTAGAGGTGTGCATTTGACTGGAAGTGAAATTTTTATAAGGATAACTTTGGTATTATATGGAAGGAGGAAAGAAATTATAAGGGTTTTAAAATTTATAATGAGAGTTTCAAAGAAATGGAGGGTCTAAAATAATAAATAAGATGCTAATAGTAACACTTATAAATATTACAAGTTATATTATCAAAATATCCTAACCTAATTTTTTTTTTCCCTCTTGTTGGCTCCTGTCACTTTTAAATTGATGTCAAGTATCAATCAATATTAACTCGCTAATTTAGTATCCAATCCTCATCCCTAATTGATAGTGAGTCCCATAAGGTTGGTGAAAATCCAACTCCAAAAAAAAAAAAAAAAAATGATCTAATGATCTCAATCGTATGATGAATTGACTAATATTAAGTGATAGAATTTGACCATCCAAAACCACACGCAACTATTCAAACAATCACATTTTGGAACCAACCACCCCTAGATAACAACTCACTCTAGCATTAGAATCATTCAATTGAATTCAATGGGCTTGAAAACAAAAACATTCTTCATAAATGGAGAAAAAAAAAAGATTTAATATGAGAATATAGAATAAGACCTAAATCAATTCCTAAAACTAGAGCTATACCACAACAGAAAATAATAGGACTCCAGTAGCATTCAAGGTCTCACTAAAAATATATTATACCCATCTTTGTTCCTTTTTCTTGAAATCTGCCTAGAGCTTTTAAAAAACTCCATTAAATAATATTAAATAAACTAATTGTCATTACATTTGATGAATATGAATGATAAAATTGATTTTATCAAATATATATGTATAATACAATCAATTGAGAGATCTAATCAAAGACAATCATATTCCATGTATATATAAAATGATACAACAAAAATAAGAGCTTTGATCCACTTATTACTTTCCATGTTTTGAATCCTTGGCCACTTTTTTCAATTAATTAAGTTATCAAATGGCATTAAAGAATCTAAAATCCACAATCAAATTGGAGTTTGAAAAAGCCAAAATTAGGAGAATGATGAAACTTTGGGGTACTAATAGCACATGTCCAAGATAAATTGGTTCAGATAAAAAAGAGTTAGTCTACAAATACAAAATTAAATCATAAAACATATTTAAAATGTACACATTAACAAAATAAGACCTACCAGAAGCATTCTCATTCATTAATTTCTTAATTACTAACATATAAGACATAAATATAGTGGGACTCATAACAATAAATAAGTATATATAAAAGTTATAATTTTAAGTCTAATTGTAAGAAAATTTAAGTAATATTTTTTAGAAATTCATTGTCTCTTGTCCAGTTATTGGAATGGACGACGTTATTTAAACCTGTGGTACTCACCAGTCCAGTTTTAATCATTTGAATTATTTATTTTTTAAGTTACTTTAAGTAAATTATCCACACAAAAAATCAAACCAATTCAATAGACATTTCTACATAATTTTACCATATGTCTCTAAAAAAATATATGATCTATTTTTATAATCACTAGTGTCCCTTTTTTTTTCAAAAAACAAATGTTATAAAAATAATTACAAATATCGGATCAAGTTTTTTTTTTTTTTCATCAAAGTGACATAAAAAATAAATGATTAAGATAATCAAAACAAAACTTTATACGAACCAAATAACACCGTCTAATCTAATAATTAGATTAGAGACAACTCATTGCCATATTTTCATATTAAATAAATAAAAAAATAAAAAAAGATAGTGGAAAGATTAAAAAAAAACTTTATGATAATTTTTTTATAAAAAAAATATACTTATATAGTTTGCCCAAATAGTGCCTAAATCTTTAGATACATATTGGAGTGCATCATGGGCTGCTCATTTTTATCATTATCATCATTACTCCAAAATTTATTTAAGAAAACGATTTTTTGTGTATAAAACCAAGAAATTGAAATTCTAATGGTCAAAGGCATTGTTCAACTATGTCGGTGGCTGTTGACTGGCTTTAAGGTCAGTCTTGGACTCTATCCTCCTCTAAGGAAATTCCAATAGCATCCTATTTTTCCGCAAATCACTTTCATGCAATCAATCTATCTATCCTATATATGAAGTCAAATGAGATTTTTAACTCACAGGTCTTGTGAGAGTTCTAATATCTTAATCTTAATTTTTTAATTTTTTGATTTAACAAAAAAAAAAACTCAGCATTTATTGTTTCTCCCAATCCAACCTCAATATTTATTAATTTCTCCCAACCCACCATCCCTTTTAACTTCTCTTATAATTACTGCAGCACCATTTTCAATTTCTTTCATACATTATGGTTACACACAAAAATAAAGAAGATAAGAATTTAGCTATAGATCTCAAAAAAATATAACATCTAAATTTGAATTATGATTTAGTAATATAATTATGTATTTTTTATGTATATATCTATTAAAATTTTAAATCACTTAATGGGACAAATTAATCAATTTTCTAAAATTATTAATTTTTTAATTTACAAAATAGATTAAAAAAAATATTAACTGATTTATTTATTTAATAACAAAAATATTTCATAATCTCTCCCTCCTAATCTCTCTCACCAATTTCAAAAAAAAAAATTAAAACTTGAATTCCTTTTCTCTCCTTCAAAAAATCAGACAATATTTTTCATGAAAATTGTGGGTATCTGTCTATATCTTATATATTATATTATAACATAACAAAAAAATTAAAAATCAAATATACAAACCAATAAAATTAATAAATTAGATTTTTATTTATTCAGTTAAAATATTTCTTTTGCCTCTCAATATCCAATTTTAAATTTTAAAAATCTATAAAGTCTATCTAAACAAATCTGATTTGAAAATATCTCTTATTATCATATTTTAAATCAATAAAACTCACATATTTAACTCGCATCATAACTTACCTAAATAATAATAATTAAAAACCCACAACTTCCTCTAAAAAAAATTGAAAAAAAATAAATAGAAACCACACAAAAATAAAGAAGATAAGAATTTATATATGGATCTCAAAAAGATATAACAATATCTAAATTTGAATTATGATTTAATAACATAATTATCTATTTTTTAATGTATATCTATCAAAATTTTAAATCACTTAATAGGACAAA
>NW_021025082.1:615216-641268 GCF_004153795.1 Camellia sinensis
AATCACACTTATACACCACCCATTCGCTCCTTTGGATTCTTTCTCTTCTTCGAAATACTGGCCTAGAGCTTCTCTCAAAAAAACTCCTATCCTCCCATAATAATATTAAATAACTAATTGTCACATATACCTTTGATGAAATATGATGGATCCCCAAAATTTGGATTTAATCAAATAATACTACATGTACTAATCCACATATCACATGGAGATCCTTCAAAGACAATCATATCATGTATATATAATGATACAACAAAAATAAGAGCTTCTGATCCACTTATTACTTTCCATGTTCTTGATCCTTTGGCCACTTTTTTTCAATTAACTTTAACGTTTATCCAAATGGCATTAAAGAATCTAAAATCCACAACTTCAAATTGGGAGTTTTGAAAGAATAGAGCAAATTAGGAGAATGATGAAACTTTGGGGTACTATAAGCATGTTCCAAGATAAATTGGTTCAAGAAAAAAAGAGTTAGTCTACAAAATACCAAAATTATAATATAAAATATTTTAAAATGTTACACATTAAAAAATAAGACTACCAGATAGCTCTCATTCCATTAATTTTACTATTACTAACATATAAAGACATAATATAAAAATAGGTGGACTCCCAAAACAATGAATTATAAGTATATATAGAAATTATAAAATTTTTAAGTCTACATTGTAAGAAAATTTAATGTAATATTTTTCTACGAAATGTCAATTGTCTCTTGTTCCAGTTATTGGAATGGATGAGCCGTTATTTAACCTGTGGATACTCACCAGTTCCAAGTTTTATCATTTTGAATTTATTTATATTTTTAAGTTACTTTAAGTAAATTATCCACCACAAAAAATCAACCAATTCAATAGACATTTCTACATAATTTTACCATAATGTTCTCTAAAAAAACTATTATGATCTATTTTATAAATCACTGTGTCCTTTTTTTTTCAAAAAAACAAATGTATAAAATATTACAAATATCGGATCAAGTTTTTTTTTTTTTTTCATCAAGGACATAAAAAATAAATGATAGAAATCAAAACAAAACTTCATACGAACCAATAACACCGTCAATCTAATAATCTAGATTAGAGACACTCATTGCCATTTTTCATATTAATAAATTAAAAAATAAAAAAAATAAGTGGATAAGATTAAAAAAAAACTTTAATGATAATTTTTTATAAAAAATATACTTATATAGTGTTGCCCAAATAGTGCTAAATCTTTAGAATACATATTGGAGTGCATCATGGGCTGGCTCATTTTTTAATCATTATCATCATTACTTCTCAAAAATTTATTTAAGAAAAGATTTTTCGTGTTATAATAACCAAGAAATTTGAAATTCTAATGGTCCAAAGGCATTGTCAACTATGTCGGTGGCTGTTGACTTGGCTTTAGGTCAGCTTGCGACTCTATCCTCCTCTAAGGAAATTCCAATAGCATCCTATTTTTCGCAAATCACTTTCATGGCATGCAATCTATCTATCCTATATATAAGTAATGAGTATTTTTAACCTCACAGGTCTTGGTGAGAGCTCTAATATCCTTACATTAATTTTTTAATTTTTAATTTAACAAAAAAAAAAAAAACTCAAGGCATTTACTTGTTTTCTCCCAACCAACTTCCAATATTTATTAATTTCCTCAACCCACATCCCTTTTTATTCTCTATTTAATTACTGCAGCCACCATTTTCAATTTCTTCATACATAGTTACAACAAAAAAAAAGAAGATTAAGAATTTAGCTATAGATCTCAAAAAAATAAACATCTAATTGAATATGATTTAGTATATAATTATCGATTTTATATGTATATATACTATTAAAATTTTAAATACACTTAAGGGACAATTAATCAATTTTTCTAAAAATTATTTAATTTTTTAATTACAAATAAGTTAAAAAAAATATTAACTGGTTTATTTATTTAATAACAAAAATATTTCATAATCTCTCCTCCTAATCCTCTCTCACAAACCAATTTCAAAAAAAATAAAAAAAAAAATTAAAACTTGCATTCATCTTTCTCTTTCCCAAAAAAATTCAAAATAATCATTTTTATATTAAAGTTGGTAGATATCTATCTTATTGTAAAGAGCTCCAATACCTAATCCTAAATTTTCTCTATATTTTTTGATTAACAAAAAAAAACTCAGCATTTATTGTTTCTCACCCCTCCCCCGCCTCCCGCTTCCTCCCCCCCCCTTACTTCCCTCTTCCCCCCCACCCCCATCCCCACCTCCCCCCTCCCTCAAACAATATTATTAACTTCTTCCAAAACCCACCATCCCCTTTGACTTTCTCTCATAATTACTGCACTCAACCATTTCATTTCTCTCATATCATATCTGGTTACACACAAAAATAAAGAAATAAGAATTTGAGCTATGATCTCAAAAAAATATAACATCTAAATTTGAAATTATGAAATTTAGTAATATTATTTTGTATTTATATATATTATATATTAGTATATCAAAATTTTAAATCACTTAATGGGCACAAAAATTAATCCAATTTTCTAAAATTATTATTCTTTTAATTTTACAAAATAAAGATTAAAAAATATTAACTGATTTTGATTTATGTTAATAACAAAAATATTTCAATAATCTCTCCTGCTCCTAATCTCTCCTCACAATTTCAAAAAAAAAAAAAAAAATTAAAAACTTGCATTAATTTTCTCTTCCCAAAAAAATCAAATAATATTTTTTTATTAAAGTTGTAGATATCTATCTTACTTATATATTACATATATAAAAATAAAAATAAAAAATAAATAAACAAAAAAAAATCTTTAAGAGCTTATCTAATAATATAATAATTTTTTTTTACATTTATTAAATTCCGTGCATAGCAACGGGTTAATCACTAATCTATATATCTCATCTACTATATAGCAAGAAAAAGGGGTTTCTTAACCCTTAAGCCTGTGAGAGCTTCATAATAATCCCCCAATTTTGAATTTTTCTAATTTCTTTACTTATAAAAAAAACTTAATATTTTTGATTTGGTCAAATTCCCTGAATCAGCATTAATAATCCCTTATACAAATAATTAATAGATAAACCCTTGCATAGTTACTGTAGTAACCTTTTCAACTTCTTCCCATCACTATGGTTAAGTGATAAGAATTGATTAAATTATTTTTATAAAAAATTCTTAAAACATATTTATATATTAAAAAAAATCTAAATAAATATAAATATTATAATTATCACCGGCATAGGCACGGGTGATAGGCTAGTACTGATACTATAAGCAAAAGGGCGTTTTTAACACCAAAGGCCTGTTGGAGTTCCAATCTCATAATCCTAATTTTCTAATTTTTCTGATTTAAAAAACAAAAAAAACTCAGCATTTATTGTCTTCTCCCAACCCAACCTCACAATTATTGACTTCTCCCAACTCACAATCCTCTTTTGACTTCTCTCATAATCTATTGCATCCACCCTTTTCAATTCTCCCATAACACAATGAGTTACATCTCAAATTTTTTTAAAAAAATAAGAAATTTAGCTATATGATCTCAAAGAAGATATAACATCTAATTTAACATTATGATTTAATAATACTAATTATGTATTTTTTTTTATGTATATCTAATCAAAATTTAAATCACTTAAATGGGAACAATTAATCATATTTTCTCAAAATTATTGATTTTTAGGTTTACAAAATCTAGATTAAAAAAAAACTATTGACTGATTTACTTTATTTAATTAACAAATAAATTAAAAAAATATTACTATTATTAAACCTAAAATATTTCATAATCTCTCCCTTCTAATTCTCTCACAAATTTTCAAAAAAAAAATTCAAACTTGCATTCCTTTTCTCTCTTCTCCAAAAAATCAGATAATATTTTTTATTAAAGTTTGTAGATATCTCCTTATTTTATATATTTTATATTATAACATAACAAAAAAATAAAAAAAAAAAATCTTTAAAGTTTTCAAAACCCAAGGCCTGTTGGGAGCCTTCCAATCTTCTAATTCCTAATTTTCTAATTTTTTGATTTAAAAAAAAAACGCAGCAATTTATATTGCTTCTTCCACCAACCTCAGCAATCTATTGCGTTCTCCCAACCCAACAAATCCACTTCTCTTCATAATTATTGCAAACACCCTTTTCAATTCTCCCATACACTATAGTTTACACACAAAATTTTTTTAAAAAAATAAAAATATTAGCTATAGATCTCAAGAAGATAGTCGATAACATCTAAATTTAAATATGATTTAATAATAATTAATGTATTTTTTTTTATGTATATCTATCAAAATTTTAAATCACTTAATGGGACAATTATCAAATTTTCAAAATTATTGATTTTTAATTTACAAAATAATTAAAAAAACTATTGACTGATTTTATTTATTTTTATTTACAAAATAAATTAAAAAACTATTGATCTGATTTTTTTATGTTAATAACAAATAATACTTTTCAATAACTCTCCCTCCTAATCCTCCTCACAATTTCAAAAAAAAATGTTAAAACTTGCATTCTTTTCTCTTCCCCAAAAAATATCAGATAATATTTTTTATTAAAGTTGTAGATATCTACCTATATTTTATATATTATATTATGAACATACACAAAAAACAAAAACAAACAAAAAATCTTAAATTTATCTATAATAAACTTTAAAATCTTATTTGAATAAACTTTAAATAATAACTCCGCATGCCTATCACATATGTACTCACAATCATAACTTACCTACATAAAAATAGATTTAAAAAAATGGACAAACCACAGAATAAATTAAATTAAAAAAAAAAGATACCCACAACTCCATCTTAATACAATTGAAAAAAAATAACTCCGAATAAAACACCACACAAAATAAAATAAAAATAAAAAAGACTATATCTATCTATCTATATCTATACTATATATTAAGCAAAAAGAGAGTTTTTTAACCTCCAAAGCTTGTGGGAGTTCCAATATATGCATCATAATTTTCTAATTTTTTGTTTTTTTTTAAAAAAAAAAATAAACCTCGCATTTATAATCTTCTCTCCAACCCACAAGATATTTTGACTTCTCTCAATAATTATTCGCAGCACCATTTTTCCAAAACAAATATTTGTATATTAAAAAAAATTTAAAACAAATATAAATATCTCTATCTATATCTATCTATTAATTTATATCTATCTCTAACCCACCAGTTTTGTGGGAAGTTCACATATCTAAACTAATTTCTTGAATTTTAGGAGTTTTGATTTTTTCTGTGAAAAAAGAAAACACTTACATATTAAATTCTTCCAAGTCTTTTTAATTTTTCCAATACACACACTTCTTTTTAATTTTTCACGTACCTATTGCAAATATTGAGTCTCCTTTTTGTTTCCTCCTTCTTGACTCTCACTCAAACTTCTAACACTTTCACTTCATAACCACGTATCGCAAACAAAAGTCTTCTTTTGTTTTTTTCTTTCTTGACTTTCCTTTTTGGTTTCACTGATGTGATTGTAATGTGATGTGATTGTAGTTTGTTCAATGGCTCTTTTTTTTAATATGATTGTTATAGTTAGTTCAATGGTTTTTTTTTTAATGTTATTTAATCTTTTTATTTTATTTTTAATATGATTGCAGTTAGATAAACATAAACAGTCGCAAACAAAAAAATGTGATTGTAGTTAATTCAATGGTTCTTTTTTTTTTAATGTGATTGGTAGTTAGTTTAATAGTTCTTTTTTTTCATTTATTTATTTTATTATGGAAAAAATGTGATGTGATTATAGTTTGTTCAATGACTCTTTTTTTTAATATGATTGTTGTAGTTAGTTCAATGATTTTTTTTTAATGTTATTTAATCTTTTTATTTACTATTTTAATTTTATTTTTAATATGATTGAAGTTAAATAAACATAAACACTCACAAAGAAAAAAAAATATGATTGTAATGTGATGTGATTGTAGTTTGTTTCGATGGCTATTTTTTTTAATATGATTGTTGTAGTTAGTTCAATGGATTTTTTTTAATGTTATTTAATCTTTTTATTTACTATTTTAATTTTATTTTTAATATGATTGAAGTTAAATAAACATAAATACTCACAAATAAAAAAAATGTGATTGTAATGTGATGTAATTGTAGTTTGTTTCAATGGCTCTTTTTTTTAATATGATTGTTGTAGTTAGTTCAATGGTTTTTTTTAATGTTATTTAATCTTTTTATTTACTATTTTAATTTTATTTTTAATATGATTGAAATTAGATAAACATAAACACTCACAAAGAAAAAAAATGTGATTGTAGTTAATTCAATGTTCTTTTTTTAATGTGACTGCAGTTAGTCAATGATTCTTTTATTTATTTATTTATTTATTTTATTATGAGAAAAATGTGATGCGATTGTAATTTTTTCAATGGTTCTTTTTTTTTAATGTGATTTAATCTTTTATTTACTGTTTTAATGGTTTTTCTTTACAATTATTTATGAAAAAAATATGATTGTAGTTGGATAGCATAAAAATATTTGTGATTTGATTTGATTTGATTTTTTTTTTTCTGATTTGGTTTTTAAAGTACCAATTATTGATAATGATTAGATTGTATTTTGAAAAAAAAAATTGTAATTGATTTTTTTAACTCATTGTGTTTTTTGAAAAAAAATTGTAAGTGATTGTAGTTTGTTCAATGGCTCTAAATAATCTCAATTTGAATTTCTAAATTTTTTATTAAAAAAAAACTCAGCATTTATTGATTTGGTCAAAATCTCCTGATCAACATTTATTAACTTTTTTCAATCCACATGTCTTTCCAGATGCCTGCATTTATTGATTTGGTCAAAATCTCTTGATCAGCGTTTAAAATCCCCTCATACAAATAATTATAGATACAATATGTGTATAGTTACTACAGCACCGTTTTCAACTTCTCTCATACACTATGATTAGTGATAAGATTGTTAAATTATTTTTATAAAAAATATTAAAAAACATAATTTATATATTAAAAAAAATTAAAAGGAATATAAATATCTATAATTATCCCGTGCATGGCACGGGTGATCGGCTAGTATAGTATTAAGCAAAAAACATTTTGTATTTCAAAAAACATAATTGGTACATTATGTGACCCTAATAAGTACAATCCATTTTGTTTTTCAAAAAACACAGTGAGTTAAAAATCAAATCACAAATTAAGTGAATTGATAGTTAAAAAAACACAATAATTTTTTTTCAAAAAACACAGTGAGTTAAAAATCAAATCACAAATTAAGTGAATTGATAGTTAAAAAAACACAATAATTTTTTTTCAAAAAACACAGTGAGTTAAAAATCAAATCACAAATTAAGTGAATTGATAGTTAAAAAAACACAATAATTTTTTTTCAAAAAACACAGTGAGTTAAAAATCAAATCACAAATTAAGTGAATTGATAGTTAAAAAAACACAATAATTTTTTTTCAAAAAACACAGTGAGTTAAAAATCAAATCACAAATTAAGTGAATTGATAGTTAAAAAAACACAATAATTTTTTTTCAAAAAACACAGTGAGTTAAAAATCAAATCACAAATTAAGTGAATTGATAGTTAAAAAAACACAATAATTTTTTTTCAAAAAACACAGTGAGTTAAAAATCAAATCACAAATTAAGTGAATTGATAGTTAAAAAAACACAATAATTTTTTTTCAAAAAACACAGTGAGTTAAAAATCAAATCACAAATTAAGTGAATTGATAGTTAAAAAAACACAATAATTTTTTTTCAAAAAACACAGTGAGTTAAAAATATTAAAAAAACATAATTTATATATTAAAAAAAATCTAAAACAAATATAAATATTTATAATTATCCCGTGCATAGCACAAGTGATAGGCTAGTACTATATATTAAATAAAAGGAGATTTTTAATCCCAAGTCTTGTGGGAGCTCCAATCTCCCAATCTAAATTTTTTGATTTTTTGATTTAAAAAAAAAAAAATCTTATCATTTATTAACTTCTCTCAACTCCCAAGTCTTACCCTCATAATAACACTTTAATGCATTAAGAACAAGTATAAAAAAAATTCTTTGAAATCCAATACATATGAATTCCTTAAAAAGTCCCAACACATATGATTATTATCCCTCATAAAAACACTTTAACGCATTAAGAACAATTATAAAAAAAATTTCTTGAAAAGTTTAACACATATGATTATTATCAAAATATTAAACTTTAATATGATATAATAAAAAAAAATTAATTCTTTGAAAAGTCCAACACATATGATTATTATCAAAATATTAAATTTTAATATAATATAAAAAATGAAAAAAAAAGAGGATATTTAAAAAAAAAAGAAAAAAACATTTAAAAATCACAATTCACATATATAGATAATTATAAACACAATCCGTGCATAGCACGAGTGATATGCTAGTACTTGTCAAATTTTAAAAGTCAAGTAATACAAATCACATATTTTAATTTTAGTTGGTTCACTGAAATTAGGTGAAATAAAATTTTCGTCAAAATATTTACTTTTATTTTTATTTTTTAGTGGACTAAAAAAATATTAAAAAGTACTTTGTAAATAAAATCATTATTTACCTGTCTAAGATAATGATTATTTCATCTCATTTTATCTCATTTCAATCAACCAAATAGAATATAATAGTTCAATTTTTAAAGTGTGTTTTCCCACATTAATAGCTAGTTTTAACAGCGTTTAAGAGATTAAATTAAAATATTTTTTATATGTTAAAAACTAAATTAACATAATTTAAATATTAAGAATCAAATTAAATTATACATTGAGAATAAAATTAGCAATAATTTAAATATTACAGAATTATTTAATTATTAGTCTTTTTATCAGTGTTTAGTCATTTGCCAAGTGATACAAGTAAAGGACGTTGCAACACGTGTGAGAATTAAAATTATAAGAAATCCAACTAGAATCACCGTGGAAAAAAAAAAAAAAAAACCCTCCCGGGCATGTAGCGCACTTAATAAAGGTGTGGGGGTTAAAATCTCAAGTCTCAAGTTTGAAACTCTTTGGGCCAAGTTCTTGGGCGTAGCGCTGTTAGTTAGAAGATTAGTCTCAAGTTGTTGTTATCCCAATACTTGTGGATTCAATACTCTTTCACTGTGCGAGTCTTGACTTAAGCAGAACTTGTCTTGGAGATCGGGACAAGTTCTCAAGTTATAGTCTCTGACTCAGAATGAATAACAACGAATAATAGAGCACCTTGATGATTTGAGAGGCCGGGGCAAGTTCTCTAGTTATAGTCTCTTATTCACAACGAATAACAACGAACAACAGAACACCTTGACAATCTCTACAAGGAGCGTTGTCTTGGATCTACGAGAGGAAGGAAGATTTTCTTGTAACAAAAACATAAAAAAATAAAAAAATAAAAATATGTGATTAAAAAAAAAGGTCATGAATCCAGATAAGCTCGTGATTTAATAAACAAAGGATTTGCATTAAAGAGGCTGGTACTGTCTAATTTGTTGACGTGGCTAGTTTGAAAAGTTGACTATTTTTTTGGCCATCCTAATCGAGAAACTATCCACTTTTTTTTGGATTGTACGATTTCTGATCTTTTCATCTTCAATTGTTTGCCTTGAGGTTAAAATAAGGCAGTACCTTTGTCACAACCCAAACCCGCCCTTATAAGTTTAGCGTCGTAACCGGTTAGTAATCCTTGAGGCCTCTTAACAGTATACTATATAATTAGGGACCGCGGAAACAATATATAAACATACATAGTCCATTGAGTCGTGCTGACATATATGAGACAAAATTTTCAAAACGAACTTATATATATATATATACACGTGATGTCATAAATACAATAGTTTTACATCACCCATTTACACAGATAAAGTCAAAAAGGAACTTAGCTCAAGTACAGATAAACATAACAAAACCAAATAAAGCATTGGCATGGACCTCTCAAAGGAACCTCCTCAGGAGGCGCGGTGATTGGCTGGCAAAAGAGAATCTTAGGCTGTTAACTCTAGGCCTGGTCACGTGCTTGATCACCTACATACATAATATAAATAGTGAGCGGGAGCCTAGTGAATAATAACAGAATAAAGGATTTAAATGAACGATGTCCCTAACAGATTTAGAAATCAGAATTCAATCAAAAATAGATGTATATTCATATTCTTGTTCAAACTTCATACGGAAATCAGAATTCATGCTTAATCATACATGGTACATCCATTAGCGTTATCTTGCTTGTTAGTTCCATAAGGAACCTCTGGTACCAGGAACTTGTAATATACTTGAGGCACAGTATTGTTACCCTCGAGCAAGGGCCTTGTACTTGTAGACCACGGTATTATTACCCTCAGGTAAGGGCCTTGTACTACGGATGCCACGAATACATTTCAGAAATTTAAACAATCATTCATTCATACAAAACATCGCATTTCAGAAAACTGATCGTTTCATGGCATGAGAAAATAGTTAAACATAACTTTATAGAGTTATTACTCACAGATGGCTCTACTTGCCGAATAGACAAATCAGATAACTTGTGGTGTGTGATTTACACACACATAGCAGAAACACATAATGAGACACACACTCAGTTGATACTTAACTTCTTTCGTTTCATTTTTAGTGTGTTTCTAAGTCTTAGCCTCTTATTGAGTCTTAAACATGATTTAGGAATGCCTAGGATGCAATGAGAATGCCAAAATGCACTTTGGGACTCTTAACCAAACTTGCTCAAAATAGGGGTTACGCTCAAGCGCAACTTCCCTCGCTCAAGCGGACATACAAACATGTGAGGGGCCGCTCAAGCGCAGATTCCCTCGCTCGAGCAGTCTGTAAACTTTGAAAAAGTACTAGTTGTGTGATTTTCACGCTCGATGAACGCTCGACGATCGCTCGAGCAAGAGACTCAAGTCCTTGCTCAAGTGCAACCCTTGCTGCTCGAGCGGTCTACATAAAACTTCTGGGAGCTTGCATTTTACGCTCGAACAGACTTCTGGTCACTCGAGCGGGTATGCAAAAACAAAGGTGGCCGCTTGAGCGTAGGATTTGTAGCTCAAGCGGAGAGGGCAAATTCTGGGATTTCCATATTCACCTCCATACTGCAAAACTCAAATTCAAAGTCTCAAAATGCAACTTTTGGCCCCCAAAACTTGAGAAAACACTAGTAAACTGATAAAGCATGGTGAATTCAAAATCATGTCACAAAATTAAGTCCAAAAGCTTTGTTAAATTTTTTTTAAAACTCAAACTTGAAATTGTGAAAACATATCATTACATACCATGCCTCTAAAGGTGCAAGTTCAAAGCTTTTAAAATATGATCAAATGAGGTGTCTAACTCAAAAACATATTGAATTCTTTGATCAAGGCCAAAATGAGGACATGCAAAAGGAAATTCTTTGAAAACAACTTCAAATTGTGATGAAATAAGCATGCATGCATGATATAGTTCAATTCTCTTCAATTCTAACTCAATTCTTGTATCAAACTACTTAATTCTTTAGAGCTCATGTCCTACACATTACAATTGTTCAATCTAAGGGTTGAACTCTTACCTAGGCTTGTCAATGATGCTCCAGATGATCAATGGATGGAAGTTCCAAGCCAAATTCTCAAGTTCTCTAGTAATCCTCTCAATTTGAGCTCAAACTTCTCTTCTCTCTCTCTCTCTCTCTCTCTCTCTCTCTCACATGCATGATATAGTTTAATTCTCTTCAATTCTAATTCAATTCTTGTATCAAACTACTTAATTCTTTAGAGCTCATGTCCTACACATTGCAATTGTTCAATCTAAGGGTTGAACTCTTACCTAGGCTTGTCAATGATGCTCCAGATGATCAATGGATGGAAGTTCCAAGCCAAATTCTCAAGTTCTCTAGTAATCCTCTCAATTTGAGCTCAAACTTCTCTTCTCTCTCTCTCTCTCTCTCTCTCTCTCTCTCACACACACACACACACACACACATATTGGTGTTCAAGCAAGAGGAAATGGGAGTGCGAAAGTGTATAAGAGGTATTAAGGTGGCCTTATATAGGATTGATTAAGAAATTCATTAATTTGGGTTTAATTGAGCCTTAATTATTCTAATTTAATCGTTTTGAATTGAATTTTAATTAAACCTACTTTAATGTTCTAAAAATTTCAACTAACACAAAAACCAAGTCAATTTCATGATCGGGTGCCAATAAGGCCTTCAATTTACTGAATAGAACAAAATCAGAGACAGATATTTCTACATAGAACAGATAAAAACTCATACAACAGATAACACACGTAATGAATTCAAATTTCACTTTAATTACTTATTATGCTTTCTTAATTATGGATTACATGTTAATCAGAGGTCAGGGTTGTTACAAACTTCCCTCCAATCTCAAATCAGATTAGAGAGTACAGTTGGGTCCATGGGGTCTACCATGGGTCCAATTTTGATAATCTGAATTATTCAATGTATAGAACTTGTCAAGTACTCTATACTTGTAAAAAATCATATTGATCGGATATCGATAACTATCTCATCGGATCAGTTTTCTGTCGATTGCTTATTTTTTCACCGTAATGAATGCAAAATTTCACTTTAATTACTTATTATGCATTTTTAATCATGGATTGCATGCTAATCAGAGGTCAGGGTTGTTACAAACTTCCCTGCAGTCTCAGATCAGATTAGAGAGTACAGTTGGGTTCGTAGGGTCTACCATGGGTCCAATTTTGATAATCTGAATTATTCAATGTATAGAACTTGTCAAGTACTATATACCTGTAAAAAATCATATTGATCGGATATCGATAGCTATCTCATCGGATCAGTTTTCTGCCGACCGTTTATTTTTTCACTGTTCATTTTTTTTATTATACAAAACTAATTTGATCACGCATCTATCGATATCCAATCAACATGATTTTTTATAGACATATAATACTCGACAAGTTCTATATATTGAACGATTCAGATTATCAAAACGGGACCCATGATGGATCCTCACAAGCCCAATAGAACTCTCTAATCTGATTTGGAACTAAAGGAAGCCAGGCCCAAAAATAAATATAAGTGGCGGCTTCTTTCAACACGAAGTTGTATAAATTAAAGAGAAGAAGAGGGAAGGAAGGAAATTGTTGCTAGAACTTGTATAAAAGATCTGAAATGGCAGCTGATTATTTACTGTTCCTGAAAAACAAATTCATCAGTGACTATAAAGAAGCAGTGGCAGAATACAATGATTTTCCCTTTCGTTCTCGTTTTCATGAGATCATAGAGGAGTTGCAGAAAATAAGGATCAGCTCCTCAACACCCATAAGAATGAAAATTTTGCTCTACGATCTCAAAGTTTGTATTGACTGAGTGCGTCATATTAGCAGGCAAGGAGAAGGAGCGCATTACCCAGACCAAGAAAAGTCTCATAGGTTATCAGTATGTGAAGAAGAAATGGATTCTGTTCTTAACTAAGAGGAAACTGGTCTCCATCAAAGAAAATTTGCTGAAATACTTGCACGATGTCAGCGTCAATGTTGTATGTGAGACTGAGAGGCCTTTGTCCTTGAGCTTGGTTAGGGTTCGTCAACGAGGGGACTTTCCAGAATTTGACGAGACTTCGATTCATGGGTTCGAACACCATTTCGAAAAGATCAAAGATTTGCTCCTCAAGACACCTGATACTGATAGTATTAGCACGATTGGCATTGTAGGGATGGACGGTTCAGGTAAAACTACTCTTGCCCAAATGGTGTTCAATAGCTCTCAAGTCCAAGACAGTTTCTCCCCAGTTTTATGGGTTGAGTTACCTCAATCTCTAATTAAACCCAACTTAATTGTTTTCGCCATTCACAAAAGCTTGGCAATTGATTTCTCTTGGTGTGGCAGTGCTTTTGATCTCAATGAGCTTTTGCACAACCTGCACTGTTATTTGCTTAACAAGAATTATTTGATTGTGTTGGACAATGTGTGGCATGCGAGTGATTGGTACTTTGATTTGGATTCTAACTCCAAGTTGCAGATGGAAAGCAACGAAAACTGCACTCATCTCTCACATGGCTTGCCAAGGGGAAGTGGGGGTGCCATCATCGTCACTAGTAGACTCAAGGAAGTGGCAAATAAGATAGTCGGTAAGTAGGATTTGTATCCTCTCAAGCCCACATTGGACAAAGAGTCATGTTGGTCCATAGTTATAGATTCAATTGAAAAGGAGATTTCAGATCACTGGATATTAGAAAAAGTTAAAGATGACATGGTAGACAGGTGTGGTGTTCTTTCATTAGCTGCAGAGACCTTGGCGGACATAATTTCACATCAGTAAAGTTTCTTACCTAAATATACCTTTTATTTATTTAAATTTTTGTTTTTCTCGGTAATACCTTTTATTTATTTAAGTTTTTGTCTTTCTCGGTTAACAATTCAATGCAAAATCAATTATCAAATTCCAATCTTAGAATTATAATTTATGATTTCAATCTATATGTTGAATGTCTTTGCTCCGTATGTTTTTTTTTTTTTAATTTTTTTTTTATTTTTGACCTTATCTTTGCTCCATGTGTGAGTACTTTAAATTAAATTTCCCTGTGTGTGTGTGTGTGTCTCTCTCTCTCTCTAACATACTGTGGTTACATTGTCAGGATTTTGAGAGATCCAAGACCAATTGAGGTTTGATTCCCTCACTTTCTTCAATATTGATTAGCTTCCTTTCCAAATCTAAGTCCTTTTTCTAGGTTCTGAACATACATATTGTTTCATCAGGGCCCTGGGTTGCCATTTCCATGTCTCATTGGATTGGAATTTAAACGCTTGGCCAATTCTAATTTATACCTTAGGTTGTGTTTGTTAGAACAACTAAAATATAATTTCAGAAAACTGGTTAAGAACAGAGCTAGATTGAATAGTACATATACAACAAACATCATATAACCAAAGCTATAAAATAGTTAGCATGAAATTTTAGAACAATTCTTCAACATTCAGTTTCATTTCTACATTTAAATCCTTTTTGTGGGTTTTGAACATCCATGTTCAATCAATTTTTTATGTATGATTTCATTTCCTATTGTCTCTACCACAATTGGAATTTAAAAGCTTGGCCAATTCTAACTTATAGCTGAGTTTGCTTTCAATTTGTTCTTGCAAATGTTTCTCTTGGTATTCGATAAACCTGTTGCACCCACCTTAGAGCTCCTGAAGAAACTTAGGACCTATTCAGGTATATTGAGGCTAACATTTTTCTTTTTCTTTTCATGATCTTTCTTTGAAAAACTTCTTTTCATATGAAAAAACTAGTCTCACTGAAGCATTTATGATGTAGAACAAAAAGAACAGAATCAGTAGTTGGAGGAAGAAACTGGGGAATCACAATCTGAAATCAATATCTTAATAATCAATACTCAAATCATATCATAGTCTAGTTGATAAACCATTACATAAATAAAATTTTATTTAAACCATTATTCTTAATTATACTAAAAATCTTATATTCTTCAATTGATTTTCATCCAACACCTTTTTGTTCTGCGACTCTGTAGGTGTTTATCATGCCGATATTGTCTTTGATCACAACAATGAAGTAGAAGTAGAAGGAAGTTGTGATCCTGACAAAGTAGTGAAAGACTTGAAGGAATTTTTCCAAGCAGAGATCAGTCTAAAGATAGATAAGAAAGATAAACAAGAAGCGTCGATGAAAGAAGAGCCTACAGAAAAACAATCAGGTGAAGAGTAACCCATGGATTTAAGAAGAAGAAGACAACACTAGATGTGTTGAAGGAATCCGAGTGCACGGGTATTAGTTCCTCTCTCTTATCTATTTTTCAAGTTTGAAATGTGAAAAAAGGATGGTATGTTTTTCTTGATTCACCATCTAAGAGTGTAAACAATTCGTTTTGGTCAGCATTGAGAAAATTTAGCACTAAACTGAATCTTTCAGTTTTGTTTGTTGAGGAACCAAAACCAATTGCATGCTATTGTTTAGTTTTGTTGGTTAGTGTAAATGACGAATTTCATTGGAGAATTTTAGAGTGTTATAAAAATCCATAGAATGTCAGTGTGTATAATTTTAGGTGGGATTGATACACTTTTTTTTATTTATTATGGGACTCATAGTTTTAGACCAATCAGATTATATGTTTTGTTCTGATACTTTCACACAATTTAGGAGTCCTTTTCATTTAATATCAATTAATTTTGAATTCGAAGTGTCTAAATGTTTTGACATGATATGAAATTATAATACAATTCTTATCACTCTTGTTGAATAATGGGCAAATTACCCACAAGTCCTTTTTTGAAAAGAGTGTATTCTATGTAATCCCAAAACCTTTTTGATAGACTCAAAAGTCCTATATCCATTTATCTTCTCCTCTTTTCCTACCCCTTGCTTATTCTCTTTATCTCACTTTTTCGGATATCAACGACCACGACCACGACCACAACAACCACGCCTTCCTTCTTTTCTTTTCTTTCTCTTTCTCTGTCTAATTTAAAGTCACTGGTGACCTATGAAGCATGTGTACTTCGAAAAACATGCCATACCCGTACCAGGTACTTACCGGCGTATGTTACCTCATATGGTACTTCTGCATACGTACTGGGTACACAAAACACGTACCCACATTTTTTCTTCTTAATTTTTGGCGTACCCAGATGTACCCACTATATACCCAAGTTGTACTGTACTTCAGTTGAAACAATATTTTCTTTTACTACAGAGATGAAACTCCTTTCACTAGGCTACTTTTTTATTTTTAATTTTATACTTAGCATGTTTTTAAAATTAAAGGGTAAATTATATAAATAGTTCCTGTAGTTTACACGATGTGTCAATTTGGTCCCTGTAGTTTCAATTTGTTCGATTTTGCCCCTTAATTTAATGGATTATGTCATTTTAGTCCAATAAATAACGGTTTTTAAGTTAATTTAACGGAAGGTCAAACAATGTGTCAATTTGGTCCCTGTACTTTACACGATGTGTCAACTTGGTCCCTGTAGTTTCAATTTTCTCAATTTTGACAGGGACCAAATTGACACATTGTTTGACTTTCCATTAAATTAACTTAACAACTGTTATTTATTGGACTAAATTGACACAATCCGTTAAATTAAGAGGCAAAATTGAGCAAATTGAAACTAAAGAGACCAAATTGACACATCATGTAAACTATAGGGACTATTTGCATAATTTTCCCCAAATTAAACTATGGTTGGTAAGTTATTTGATATATTGACATTTAATTTTGATTTATACCTTTACTTTTGGCTTTAAATGTTAATTGTAGGTTAAATCTTAACAAATTAAATTCTTTAATTAATTTTTTCATTACTCTAAATTAAAAATAAATATTTTTTTATATGCATATCAAGTCGTACCTGTACCCTATTTTTTTTTGAAATTTACCATATCGACGTACCCGTATCGGACCAGTACTAGTACTTGTACCCGTACCCGTGCTTCATAGCCGGTGACTGGCGACTACCATTGATTAGGGTTCACAGGCAATCACCGAGCACCAACTCTTACTTCGTGCTCATCGACGGCGAAAGAGATGAGTTTTCGACGAAAAAGATGAGTAGATCTACTCAAATCTGATGTAGATCTAGTCAGGTCTACATCAGATCTGAGTAGATCTATGTTAGATCCGGCTAGATCTTCACCAAAAAATAGTTGTCAAAGTACAAACATCTCTCTATATTTGTTTCTTTTATTTGATCTCTCAGTTTTAATCCTTTTCTAGTATTTCACACTTCTATTTTTGTCACGACCCAAACCCGCCCCTATAGGTTTAGCGTCGTAACCGGCCAGTAATCCTTGGATTACTAAAGGCCTCTTAACGGAATAACATATGTTTAAGGGCTGTGGAAGCAAATATACTTTATACACATAGTCCATAGAGCTGTGCAGACTTACATGGGATAGAAATTTCAAACCCTATAAAATATATTTACATACACGTGACATCAAAATACAGTAATCTTCGTCATATTTAATATAGTTGTAGCCCAAAAGGGGTATAGCCCAATATACACATAACAAAAGACTTGTTCGTATTACTAAAAATACGAGGTCTTAACTTATGCCGTTTAGACTTGACTTGCACACAAAAAGGAACCTCCTCAGAGGCATAATAGCTGGCTGACAAAAAGAGATACCAGATCCTCAACTTTGGGTCTGGTCACGCGCTTGGTCACCTACATACATAATATAAATAGTGAGTGGAAGCCCAGTGAATAATAACAGAGTAAAGATTTTAATGAACGATGCCTAGAACATATTTCAAATCTCATAGCCAATCAGAATCATAATCAGGTTTATAGCGGAAAGAGAGTCATAGTCTTATTCATATTCAAATCATGCGTGGAACATCCATTAGCATAAACATGTCTCTTTGGTCAAGCATACCAAGTTCCAAAAAGGAACCTCCGGTACCGGGTAACATATCTCATACATGAGCCACGGTATTGTTTCCCCCGGGCAAGGGCCTCATGACCATAAGCCACAATATTATGTCCCCTAGGCGAGGGTCTCTGCTAAGGACACCACAATTACTTTCAAGAAAATTGGACATTCATTCATTCATACAAAACATAGTATTTCAGAAAATTGATCATTTCATATCATCAGAAAATAATTAAAGTCAAACATAACTTTATAGAGTTATTACTCATGGATAACTTTGGCAGTAAACAAATGGATCAACAGCTCACAACGCGTGACCTACACCAAACATAATTGATACATATAATGAAACACACACTCGATTGATACTTAACTTCTTTCGTTTCATTCTTAGTGTGTTCTAAGTCTTAACCGCTTATTGAGTCTTAATCATGGCCTAGGAGTGTCTAGGATGCAATGAGGATGCTAAAATGTACTTGAAAACACTTAACAAAAATTGTTGAAAACAGGGGTCTCGCTCGAGCGTAGCTTCCTTCACTCGAGCATACAAAACATAGTATTTCAGAAAATTGATCATTTCGTATCATCAGAAAATAATTAAAGTCAAACATAGCTTTATAGAGTTATTACTCATAGATAACTTTGGCAGTAAACAAATGGATCAACAGCTCACAACGCGTGACCTACACCAAACATAATTGATACATATAATGAAACACACACTCGATTGATACTTAACTTCTTTCGTTTCATTCTTAGTGTGTTCTAAGTCTTAACCGCTTATTGAGTCTTAATCATGGCCTAGGAGTGTCTAGGATGCAATGAGGATGCTAAAATGTACTTGAAAACACTTAACAAAAATTGTTGAAAACAGGGGTCTCGCTCGAGCGTAACTTTCTTCGCTCGAGCGGTCATGCAAAAATGCGGTGGTCGCTTGAGCGTACACTTCTTCGCTCGAGTGGCCTGCAAATGTACTGGTTGCTTAATTTTTCCGCTCGACGCTCGCTCGAGCGTAAGACTCAAGTCCTTGCTCGAGCGCAACTCTTGTTGCTCGATCGGTCTGCAAAACACTCAAACTTTTGGGAGCATGCATTTCGCGCTCGAACCAACCTTTGGTCGCTGGAGCAGAAGTGAAAAAATAAGGCGGTCACTCGATCCTAGACTCATTCGCTCGAGTGTAGGAGCAGAATTCTGGAATTTTCATATTCGCTCCCAAGCTCAAAATTCAATTTCCAAACTTCCAAAACATATTCTTTCGGGCCAAAACTTTTGTAAAGCATTAGGAAACTCATAGTACATGATGAATTACAAACTATTTTGAAAAAGTAAGCACAAAAGCTAAGCCAATTGTATTAAACAAAGCTTAAAACATGAAATAACATAGCTTGCATGTAATCTCATGAATTTCAACTTCCCAAAACATGATCAAATGAGTCATTAAGCTCAAAAACAAGTTGAATTCTTTTAACAAAACCAAGATATGAACATGCATGTAGGATTTCTTGTAAAAACAACTTCAAAACCTCATTATATGCACATACGTGCATGAGTCATGTTCAATTTTATCATCTAATCTCAATTCTCTTTGAATAATGCATAACAACTTCATTTCTTGTTGATTGCACATGTAATTGAGTCTAAGGTTACAAAATGTGAGTTGAAGTCTTACTTAAGGCTCAAATTCTTCAAGTTGGAGTTTAATTCCTTTGAATTCACTTCAATCTCCTCTAAATTCTAACAATCACTCTACAATTGAGATCAATTTCCTTCTCTCCCACTCTCACACATTTTTGATGGTCAAGCAAAGGGGAAGTGGAAGTGTAAAAGTGTGTAGGAGGTAATGAGGTGGCCTTATATAGGCTTGATTAATAAATTCATTAATTTGGGCTTAATTGAGCATTAATTATTCTAATTTAATCGTTCCGAACCGAATTTTAATTAAACCTACCATGAAATTCAAAAAATTCTAATTAGCACATAAATCAAGTCAGTTTCTGAATTGCATGCCGGTAAGGCCTTCAATTCACAACCGAAATGAAAACATGAACAGATCTTTCTATGTTAAACATATATAAACACAAATAAGGCAAGATATGATGCAGAATTTCACTTAAATTCCTTATTAGGCATAATTAAGCATGGATTAACGTTAATCATGGGTCAGAGTTGTTACAATTTTCTTGTTATAATGGAGAAAATTTTCAAGTTTTTAACAAGTTATTTTTGAGTTTTAATTACAGGTGGTGAAAACTGTAAAATTTTACACTTTCAATTTTTTTTTTTATTCTTTATTTTACTGAAATGAATCATTCTTTAGAACTATAAAATTTTGCAATTTCATATCTTTCTTTACAACTGTAAAATTTTACAATTTCATAACATATTTTTTAGTTTGATTAATAATGATAAATACTTAATAGAATCATACTTTGAAACTGCAACATTTTACAGTTTCAAAACTTGTTTTTCAATTTGATCAATATTGAATATTAAAATAACATATATGTTTTTCCATTGTTGCTATTTGTTGTTCTTAATTTTTTTTTTTAGTTTATCAATATTTAGCACATTTTGCTATGTTTTTTCACTTTAATTTCTCCGTTTATTCTTCTTTCTTTTTTTTTTTGTAATATTCTAGTTATTCTGGTGAGTCTCCGGCGATATTCTTGAAATCTAGCGAACATTCTAGCCATTCCGATGACTTCTGGTGACGTTCAGAACATTCTGACGATGCTCCGGTGAATTTTCGGTGATAGTCCATTGACTTCCTAGTGATGTTGAACATTTCGGCGAGTCTCCGATGACCGTTTGACGGAAATTTGGTGGTAGTGGGATGTAATAGTGTCTTTAAATTTTTTATTTTTTTTTAAAAATAAGATTTTTTGGTAATAATTAAAAATATATATGACTAATTGGTACAAGGATTTTGTTTTGGGGGTAAATAGATTTTAAACTTTATGTATGAAACTTATCAGTAAGTTTCCCTTAATAAATAATCAAGCCCAAGTTGAATTTTGAGCCCACCAATGGCTTGGGTTGGACCTTGTGGAAGAAATATCAAGCCAAAACTACAATCCGGCCCATGGGAACAATACTCTTGGGGAAAAGTCTACAATGTGCACCTTTTAAAAGGGCATATGATATGCACTTATTGTGTGGTTCATACTGTGCCACGTCATAAAAAGTAACCTGCTAAATAGGTCATTTAACAGGTTACATGAAAGAATCATAACTTTTTTTTAAGCATCATCACAATTACTACATTGAATCATAACAATGTCATAATAGACACTACGGTGTCATAATAAAGACACTATCAATCATAACAATATGATAACGACTCATAACAAATGTAGTTATTTTCAACAAATTATCGTAACATTTGAATTGTAACATTTTTTATTATGATTCAAAATAACAAATCATAACTTTTGATAGTACAAATCATAGTTTTTACTAATGAAGCATAACCATAACACAATGACTGTAACTTTTTTTTTCCCCACAATTATAATGACATTAACAACATATCATAACTTTTACTAATGAATCATAACATAGCACGTTGATTGTAATTTTGTCCCGAAAATCATAACAACATTAACAAAACATCATTACTTTTAAAATTTCAAACACAATTAATTGTGTAATCAATTGGTATAGCATAGTAGAGTGAACTGAAAATCATAATTGATTGCAAATCGATTGGATTCAAAGACCACAATTGATTATACAATCGATTGGTAGCCAGGGTTTTGAACAATCACAATTGATTGTACAATCCATTAGAATATAAGGGAGATTCAAATATCACAATTGATTGTAGGGATCCTTGATATAATAAACATAATTGATTCAATAATCAATTAGTTTTCATAAGCCACACTAAACCAATTAATTCCCAACTTATTCATAGTTCCCAATCAATTAGTAAAAGCCTAATCATTACTGTCAATTTAGTCAATATTTGAATAGTAACAATCACAATTAATTGTACAATCCATTAGAATATAAGGGAGATTTAAATATCACAATTGATTGTAGGGATCCTTGATATAATAAACATAATTGATTCAATAATCAATTAGTTTTCATAAGCCACACTAAACCAATTAATTCCCAACTTATTCATAGTTCCCAATCAATTAGTAAAAGCCTAATCATTACTGTCAATTTAGTCAATATTTGAATAGTAACAATCACAATTAATTGTACAATCCATTAGAATATAAGGGAGATTTAAATATCACAATTGATTGTAGGGATCCTTGATATAATAAACATAATTGATTCAATAATCAATTAGTTTTCATAAGCCACACTAAACCAATTAATTCCCAACTTATTCATAGTTCCCAATCAATTAGTAAAAGCCTAATCATTACTGTCAATTTAGTCAATATTTGAATAGTAACAATCACAATTAATTGTACAATCCATTAGAATATAAGGGAGATTTAAATATCACAATTGATTGTAGGGATCCTTGATATAATAAACATAATTGATTCAATAATCAATTAGTTTTCATAAGCCACACTAAACCAATTAATTCCCAACTTATTCATAGTTCCCAATCAATTAGTAAAAGCCTAATCATTACTGTCAATTTAGTCAATATTTGAATAGTAACAATCACAATTAATTGTACAATCCATTAGAATATAAGGGAGATTTAAATATCACAATTGATTGTAGGGATCCTTGACAATCCGATTTAAACTTGTTGGGTTTGGTTGTTCGCACTTGTTCTTGTCAAAAGTTCCTTGGAGACTTAGAAATTCCAGTCTAGGGTCGACCTTACTTGTTGGTGAAGTTCTGGAAGTGTTGCTGGAAGATAGGGTAGACACCAGACTAGAAGAGGGTCGACCCTCTTATGTCTATGTGTTAGTTGCTGGAACATAGGGTAGACACCAGATTGGGAGAGGGTCAACCCTCTTATGTCTGTGTGTTGGTTGCTAGAAGATAGGGTCGACCCCTTCTTGTCTAAGGGTCGACCCCTGCGTGTTTTTCTTAGATTTTTGAGGTCCAAATGGGCCCTATAAAAGGGGGTTTTTCGGCCCATTATTTTATTTGACTTTAGGGCTTTTCCTCACTGCTATAAATAGGCCCAAACCATCTTTTCTCTCATGATTTTCTTTCCCTTTTTCCTCTCAAACCGTGATCCCTCTCTTCTCTCTCTAAAACTTAACTTTTTTCTCTTAAATCTCTAGATCTACTCACCAAGAGTGATCTTCTCACCTTGCTCCTTTGAGATACATTGTAGAGCTTGTCGAAGGCTTCATTTTGATTGGAGCAAAACGTCGTTTCTCCTCCGTCGACTTTTGGATTTTTTTTCCCTCTTCCTCTTCTAAGCTTGAGGTAGGGATATTCTACTCTCCTATATGGGTTTTAACATAGATATTGTCATCTTGTATAAATGGTGTGAGTTGGGAAGGTTTTTGGTGAATTTTTGGTTGGTTTCTATATATATATAAAAGAGGGGTTTTCTATTTGGGTTCCTTATGGGCATGAGAGGTCTTGAACATATTATGATTTGAGAAGAATTGATAAAATTTGGTCTTAGGTATAATATTTGATAAAGGGGGAGATTTGCCCCAATTTGAATTAAATGAGTTATTTTGTATAAATAATGAGATTGACTTGGAAATTATGGGATTGAAGGAACATGTGATTAAATGGTGTAGTTGGACTAATAAATCACTCACCTATGGAAAAAGTTGATTAATTATCTGTTGATAGATTTATTTATTTGTTTAGAAATATCTGCTTGGGGCTATCGGTGGAGTATAGCCATGATTGTTGTAGAAATTGCATATTGATTAGGTGAATTGAGACTAATCAATTGGATTATGTCATTGATTATGGCAGTTGGAGTAAAGCATTGAATATGTGATTTAATTGGTCATTATATATGACAACGTGTTTAAATACATTGTATATGTATCTTTGTTTGGGAGGAGATAGGGGATGGAATCCATTGATAATTAAGTTGGCCGGAGTGTCTAGAGTGAAAGTCCTGAAATCTTATATATATATTTGGGTGCCGGTTCCCTCGGACGTAGTTTCGTAAAATGGCAAGAAATGGAAGTGTATGAATAAATTTTTATGATTGAAGTGTTGATAAATGAGTTGTAGTCTCATTTTGAATTGTTTAAAGGATGATGAACTATGTCCATGAATTGGTTTGGATAAGCAAATGTAAATAAATGGAAGTGGATCGAAATATGGATGTAAACGTTGATTGGTTATGGAAAGGATGTAAGTTGGTTGACAAATGTTACACATTTATCGATTGCTAATATTTTAGTTAATTCTCATATGTTGTTTAGCATATCTCTATTGGGCTTTGGCTCACCCTACTTGGGACATCACTTTTCAGGTACAGGGGACATGCCGCCTCCAAGGTCTTAGCTTGGGAGGTTTAGGAGTTAAAGACTCCCCTTTTGGCTATTTTGTTTTAATGTTACTTGTATATTCAAGCCAAGGGCTTTACATGTAAAGAGTTAGAACTCTTCTTTTGTTGTAACCAAGTGTTAACTTGGAAAGCTGTAAGCCCTTTGGGCATTTATTTTTTGTTGTTTAGAAGTTAGAGTTACATGCTATAGTTTCAAGATTAATGTTTATGAAAATGTAATGCATGTAATATCTTTTCCAAAGGAAACTCTGATGAATGGAAATGTAATATTTCATCTATGTTCACAGATTATATGAATGGTTGTCTTATACTTTATTTTGAGGGCGTCACATGGTTTGTCATTGTACCCACCTTAGTCCCTATATTATTTGTCTTTTTTTTAAAATTTTTGGTCCAATTTGCTAACTTCTGAGGGTAACTGTAGAATTTTAAAAATTAACTTTCCTACTTTGATCACTGAGAAAACTTTGTTTTCCCACTTCAAAATAGATAGGTGTAGACACCCCATTTTTGACCGACCTTAAGACTCAGATGTCATCGATTGAGCGCTCGGTGATGACGCATGTTGTGCTCGTTCTGAGGTTACAGAGTCTCGGCTAAGAGCCTTGCCTTCGGACTTCGGGACTCTTTTGTGCTTTGCCTCGGTTTGCGAACTAGGTTCTGTTTTCTCTTCCCGTAGGGAGGGAGAGGTCTCGTAGACCATCTCTTAGTGGCCGTAGGATACTTTTCGTGGTCGTAGGCCATTTTCCCGTTTGGAGACCAGTTTCTGATTTTCGAAGCCGTCGGCCGTGCGCCTCGGTTCGGGACCGCTTAACTTTCTCCGTTTGCTCCGGTTTTTGGCACACACCTTGTTTCCTCTCTCTAGAGGGACACTGTGGCCCGAGAGACCACCTTCGTGGTCGCACGCCACTTTCGATGCTTAACAGTCAGTTTTTGGGGCACCCGGCTGCGCGTTTTGGCCCCCGAACCCTCGTTTTTCATCCGTCTTGGTTTATTTTTGGCATGGACCTTGTTTTCATTGTTTGGAAGGTGGTACAAGGGTGAGAGACCACCTTTTCTCCCGCCAGCCAGTTTTCTTGTCAGGTAACTGGTCTCCCTCATTTTTGGGCCACAATTGCTGGTCTTCCACCACACCACTAGCTTGCATTCAGTTGGGAGACCACCAAATGGGGCTGCCGACCACTTTTTGTTGAGTTGACCCTTTTGGAATTGGCTGGCCGATCACCTGAACTGGTCGGCTCCTTTCCTCCTGTCTTGTCTCAGTGAGTTGATTCCAGCTGTGCCAGCTGGGAGGC
>NW_021025082.1:642227-711744 GCF_004153795.1 Camellia sinensis
TTTTGTTTGTTTGTCTAAGTCTTCGGCCTTGTCAAAAATGGGTCGTCTCTGGGCTTTGACATTCACTCCCGTCACTTATGACTTCCGAGTTCTGTCCAAGAGGGGAAACTGTAGGCACCCCATTTTTGACCGACCTTAAGACTCAGACGTCACTAGTTGAGCGCTCGGTGATGTTGCATATTCTACTTGTTCTGAGGTTTCAGAGTCTCGGCTGCGAGCCTTGCCTCCGGACTTCCGGACTTTTTTATACTTTGCCTCGGTTTGCGAATCAGGTCCCGTTCCCTCCGTTTTCTCTTCTTGAAGGGAATGAGAGGTCTTGTAGACCATCTCTCAGTGGCCATAGGTTACTTTTCGTGGTCGTAGGCCACTTTTTCCGTTTGGAGACCAGTTTTCGATTTTCGGAGCCGTCGGTCGTGCGCCTCGGTTCGGGACCGCTTAACTTTCTCCGTTTGCTCCGGTTTTTGGCACACACCTTGTTTCCTCTCTCTAGAGGGACACTGTGGCCCGGGAGACCACCTTCGTGGTCGCACGCCACTTTTGATGCTTAACAGTCATTTTTCGGGGCACCCAGCTGCGCGTTTTGGCCCCCGAACTCTCGTTTTGCATCCGTCTTGGTTCATTTTTTAGCATGGACCTTGTTTTCATTGTTTGGAAGGTGGTACAAGGGTGGGAGACCACCTTTTCTCCCACCGGCCAGTTTTCTTGTCAGGTAACTGGTCTCCCTCATTTTTGGGCCACAATTGCTGGTCTCCCACCACACCACTAGCTTGCATTCAGTTGGGAGACCACCAAATGGGGCTGCCGACCACCTTTTGTTGAGTTGACCCTTTTGAACTGGCTGGCCGACTAGGGAAAGTGGTCGGCCTACCACCTGAACTGGTCTGCCTGCCTCCCTCAGTCTTGTCTCTGTGAGTTATTGCCAGTTGTGCCAGCTGGAGGGCACAGATTGGATCTTCCATATGGAGGATCTTCACTCTTGGTTTTAAGTTTCTAGGAGAAGCTTTGGACCCTTGGCTCTATAAAGGAAGGGCTCCTCTTCCTTTGCAAGGGTTCAAGAGTTGGCTAAGGCTCATATATACATATCCCTCTATACCTCTCCCTTTAGACTTTGAAAGGTTGAAGTTCTTGATCCCTTTGCATACCATCTCCTAGCACAACACCTCCACTATCAACCTAAGCACCTTGGAGCTTGTTTTTAGAGGCTAAAGAGTTGCTGTTTTGGTCCAGAAGCTGCTGGAGTGCTTGAGCTTCAAGGGTAACACCCTATTCCCTCTTTTGGTCTTTATTTTGCTTCATCTTGCAAGCATATTTGGGATTTGTTATAAATTGAAAAAGTCTTATTTTGAGATCCTTAACATGTTTGTTTAAGACCATTTTTCTGTTGGGGGTCATTTACCCCCTTTGCATGCTTCATTTCATCTTATTTTGAGCCATGCCTTAGGGCCTTTGCATTGACCTTTGTTTGGTCTCTTAGCCACTAAAATCCAGTGGATTTTCAGTGGCTAGCATGCTGTTTTGAGCACCAAAATTAGAGAGGGGTGACCCTTTCACCCCTTGTCATGTTTACTAGCATATTTGGCCTAACAAAGGAGCCCTTATTTGCATGCTTTCAAGCCATGTTTCAGGCCATTTTTGGTGGGTTTTAGGACCTGCATAGGTTCTGTCCAGAGCCCATTTTTCCATTTTGGGTGTCCATCTTGCATGAGTAGAACAACCCTCTTTATAGCCTATCAAAGGAGCCTATCATTCTTGCATGCATAGACCATGTTTCAGTGGTTTTTTGGGCTTTATTTGGCATGTCATACCTCTGGCTTTTTCTGGTTTGGTGACCTCTTGATTGCCTCACATGCTTGTAGTGCAAATCCTCTTTACTAGCTTACATTGCATGCTATTTTGTCTTTTGATTCTAGCACTTTTTGGCTATGCTTTAAACTGATTTTGTGCATGTTTTGGACTGCCTTAGCTTTGTTTTTATGCCTCATGGTCGAATGATGCTTGCTATGCATACCCTTGCCTAGTTTTGAGTTTTGGAGCCTATTGCATGCTTATGTTGAGGTGTTTCCATGTTTTGGGACCATTGTGCATCATATTTCAGAGCTTACATGCATGCCATATTCCCATGTTTTCCACTCTTTAAATGCGTTTGAGTGTCGTGCTTGTATGCCTCATTTTTGGACCATTGCATGAGCTTCAATTCCATGCCTTTCGAGCCACCATTTTAGTCTATTTTCCCACTGTCTTGGACCTGCCTAAGGTCTGTTTGGGGCTGGTTTGGCCATTTGTGCATTGTTTTGTGTACCTCTAGTGTAATGCGCTTCACTAGTTTCGGTATTCGGGCCATCTGGCATGCATTGTATGAGGTGTTTGCATGATTCGGGACCATCTTGCATGTCATTTCAGAGCTGAAAAATGTGTGATTGTATGCCATATTTCATCCCTTGCCATGCTTTGGTAGAGTTGCAATTGGTGCCTTAGGTTTGGTCCCTTGCATTTGTGCATATTCGCATGTGTTTTCGTTGCTTAATTTCATCATGTTTGGTCATTAATTTGAGTGTGGCTAAGGCCCATTCATTTTAGTTTAAGTCCATCTTGCATTGTGTATGCCATGTCCATGTTGTCGCATGCTTGATCGTCTCATTGTGTATGCCTTGATTATGCCTTTGTGTATGTCCATCGTCATATGTGCGTTGTGTATGCCATATAGCGTCATGTGCATTGAGTATGCCATTCGTAGTTCATAGCATTGCGTATGCTAGTTGCACCTTTGCATGTCATTCCTTGCATGTTTGCATGTCTTAGTTGCATTTCGTTTAGCATTGCATGCTAGTTGTTGCATTGTGTTTGCATGCCATGCCATTCTAGTTGTTGCATAGTGTTTGGAGTAGGGTTTAGTCCAAACACAGGAAATGAGGGACGTTTCGTACTCAAAGTGACGAAACGTGCTTCGATTCCCGGTCACCGACACTCTTGATTACCCATGATGGAGTTTAGGCCTTGTTGTGTTTATATGTGCATTCATTTCACATCGAGATGCGTGATTGGTGGCACGAGGATTGAGGACTACACTCCCTGGAGCTTGTGCAATGATGAGGAAAGTGCTCGTGCACACATATGTTGAAAATACTTTGCCATGCCCCTTTCTTGCTCTCTGTTGCAGCAAATCGGAAGCCAGCAACAAAAACTGGTCGGTAGTATCCCTACAGCATGGTGGAGTTTCAGCCTTCTGGAGTTTTGTACAGTGTTCTGGGACCAGTTGCAAACAGAGGCAAACCGGGGCATCGCGATGGATTTTCTGGCAAGGCGACTCGAGCATGCATGCATTCCTTGTCATTCAAGACCGAGCTAAGGTAGTCCATTTCATATGTTTTGCATGCTAGCTTATTTATTCTAGTTAATTTGTTAATTAATTAGGGTTGTGTAATAATTAACTGTAACTCGTTATTCATTCGGTTGTGTATTATTTATTCGGACCCTCCGAGGAGGGCAATGTTGTAATGAGTGTGCGTGTGTGTGATGTATGTCTTCCAACCCCACGTCTTTCTCCCTTTTATTTACCAGCTTATGATGGTTAGTTTTAGGGCATGTTTAAATTAGCATCCTTATGCTCGTATGTTTGCATCCATTCATCTGTTTTGCATGCACCGGGCTCGGTGCATCATGCTAACTGCATTATATTTCAATTCAAAGTTGAATACATGTATCGATTGTTGCATCTCATATGCCATCTTAGAATAGCCGAGCCTATCGTAGTTGCATTTTTGCATGTGTTGCATTAGGCATTCTTAGTATAGTTAGGATTCATGCATGTTTTCTAATTAGCTTCTTTCTTTGGCTTGGAGTACTCAGTAAGTGTTTATGCTTCAGCATCCTTGCATGTGTGTAAGTGACTGCCATGATAGCATGCTTACCATGAGGTTATGTGCTTATGTGATATAACTGTCTGAATGCCTGTGGATGAAGGTTGGGTTGCTTGAATTGGAATAATTCTTTGAAACCCGTGTTTTAGGCTACTTGCGAGTAGCAAACTTCAATTCATTTTCAAAACAAACGGATATACGATGCTTTGTTCCAACTTAGGCAATCTAGTCTATACTTGTATGCTGTGCACATCACATAGTAATTCTAGGTTAATAACCGGAATAAGAGCACATGTGTTTTCAAAAACTCGATATCATGTTTAGTAGTTGCCGATCTTTGATCGGGCGAGCGGGAGTGCTCATGAAATGACCTTCCCCAATCGTACCCAAGTTCCCGAGCCGAGACAACTTTGGTGATGACGGACACGTGGCCTTGGGCACGAGTCAGGGTTTCTTAAATTCCCCTAAAATAAAATATTTAGGTGGCGACTCTGTATCTGGCAAAGCAGTCCATGTTTGGCATTTCTTTCTAAAAAATTAATTTTTCAAAACAATTTGCCGGATTTGGACTCTTTGATGATTCATCGGTCTTGCATTGCACTCTGCGAGATTAGATACAGGACCGTGACATGGAGTCCGAATTGTAGTAAGCCCAAATGAACAAAATGGGATTCCCTCCCGGGACGTTCGGGGATGTCTACAATAGGTCATGGCCAGCGGTAAATGGAAGTGTTCTACGATGGATGATTGCATGTTGAGATGGTCTATAGTGGAGGTTTTTGTACAAATGAAGGTGAACTTGACCCATGCCGCATTTTCCGTTACAAAAGTATAATATTTGTTACAATTTGGACCAAAGTGAAAAAAATATAATAGTTTCAAGACCAAAATGAGAGAGTATTCATAGCTAAGCGGGGTGAAAGTGTAATTTACCATTTTACAAAATGTAAACCATGCCCTAATCTATGAAGAAATTGTTGATGTAATTAATATCATAATAATTAATATTTATTATTAGAAAATATGCTAACATAATTTAATATGAAGATTTAATAATTTTAATAAAGGTAAAAGAGGAAATATCATTTTGCCTATCATACTATCACTGAAAAATTAATTTAATCTCTATTATTTTAATAATATTAATTTTACATTGAGTTTAGTTGATTTTAGATTAATTTTACCCCTGCTGTTAGCTTCTGTTTATAATCCAACGAAAGTTGCAGACATGGCAATGAAATTCAAAATTTCATTTTACTCTCCAAACTATCTATAAAAAATCAATTAGACCTCCAACTTCATTTTATTCAGAGAACTAATTGATATTTTGGGAGCCACATGAGCAACTTCTAGTTGATTATAGACCATAATTGATGATGGAGTAAAATTGATGCAAAATCGAAAGTTTAGATATAAAGTAGATATTATTAAGAGAACAATGGTTGGATTGCTTTTTGAGTTATAGTTTGAGGGAAAAATGATATTTTCTCAAAGTGAAATTTCAATAATTTTTTTTAAAAAAAATATAGTTTGAGGAAAATAAAAAATAAAAAGATATTCATAAATTTGCATAATTTCCATTTTAATAGGTACTCTAGGCTCCGAAAGGCTAGAAGGAAAAAAAATATTGATAACGAACATCCTTTTTGGCACTAAGCTTTTTTGTAATTATGAACATATTAGATGGTTGAAGGAACATGGATGAATAAACTAACCCAGTCTGGTAGTATTTTGTGGACGATTGAAGAAGCTTATTAGTTTTTGGGTTTCAATTTGTATGGAATTTATAGTGTTGCTTAAGATTGGTGTGATGAAACTATTTATGATCTTTAAATGTATCACATTACTATTAGTTGTTACATTTACAATCCATCAAAATTTCACACATGTTCCAAATGTTAGTGGGGAAACTGTTTAAAAAACTAGAGTAAGAGTCCATGTATTGCTACATATACAGTACAATATAATTTTTTTTGCATAATGAGTTCATGTCCAACTAAAATTGTGTCATTAGTGTATACTACATATACACATTTCAAATGCCAGGAGAGTAAGAGGACAAGTCCTTGGCAAAGTAACAAAATAACTAATAAATTTTCTCTATTTTCCATTTAAAACACACACACGCACGCGCACACACACACACACACACACACACAAAGAAAAAAAAAAGAGAGCATATTATTAATGCAAAGGAAGTGATAATTCATGTCATCTCCCCCACTTAGAAGGCGCACAATGGTAGTTCTTTGCAAATTTTAAAAATACCAAGAACAATGACAGTATTTGCTACAAAACGTAGCAATACGAAATTCTTTGTTAGTAAGCAAAAACTAATGTATCCTTCAATGACTTAGAAAAAAATGAACATCTAAGAAATGGAACGAATTATTTCCTTCAATCACATTCCGTGCCTAAATATCATACTAACTACTGGAATCAATGTATCCACTGCGTATTCGATTGGTATCCATAATTGCCAACAATCTATACATACATCATTGGCATTGCAACAAAAAAATATTTAGTTGGACATATCTATCCAAAATGACGAAGCATTATCCTAAATAATATTGTTCACATAAACCATCCAAATGTTGTCTATCACATAAGCCATCCATGAAGTCTACCATTGTTTACAATTTTCCTTTTCTAATGATTTTCTAATGAAGGGGGGGAAAAGTAACATTGTTCGCAAAATAATGGGCTTTGCAAAAAAAGTAACACTGTTCGCAAAATAATGTTTGCAAAGTTTGGTAACCATCATTGTCTGTGTTCATTTGTTGGCTGTCATCATGGTTGGACCCATTAGATTCCTGCTCACTATCATTAAAACTAGTTGAATTCTCAGAATCTTCACTACAAAGTATAGCGACTCTGGTTTTGACCCGACATTTTGTTATGTTCCGGACTCGGGTTTCATGGTTCAAAGTTATTGTTCATCTCTTTTTCCCCTTGTCGTTCCTTGGATTGGTCATTTGGATTGTAGTTGTGTGCTTGGAATAGGTTGGTTGCTTGATTTTCCAAACTTGTGTTACCCAGAATTTTTCTCCTCCACTCAAGCAGCCATTCTTGCACTCCAGCGGGCTTTGCAAACTCTTAGTATTTTTGTAGACCTACAAATACTGGAAGAGTGTATTCTACGCTCGAGCGGCGTTTCCTACGCTCGAGCGTCTAATATTACGCTCGAGCAATGTCCTTCGTCTGCAAAACTTCTAAAAGTGTGTATTCGATGCTCGAGCGTCACTTCTTATGCTCGAGCGGAACCTTGTGTCTGATGCTTGAGCGTCACTTTCCACGCTCGAGCGGACTACGTGTATAACAATCCGTGAAAATGACCTTTTTCATCACTTTTTCATTTCGCTCTCTCTCTAAAACTCACATTCTTTCTTCTATTTCACCTTGATCGATCGGGTTCTTCACGCTAGTGCCTTTGAGAAAAAGGTAGAGTACGTCGTGCACTCTCTTTTCATTAGAACAAAAGTAGGTTTCGATGTCTTTGGAGTTTTAACCTTGATTTGCTTATCTTTTCTTCTTGAGGTAGGGATTTTCTACATTTTCATATGATCTTTAGCTTAGTTATTTGTCGTTGTGTAACAATGGTAGGTTTTGGGAATAATTTGAACAAACTTAGGGTTTGGGTGTAAAATAAAAAGAGGGATTTTTGATGAATGGAAAATAAATGGTTATGGAGTTTGAAAATAAGGTTGTATTATGTTAAAATTGTTGATTTTGGTACTTGGGTTGATATTTAAAAAGGGAAAGTTTGCCGTAAAATGACTATAATATTTACTTTGTATAGATAAATGAAATTGGTGTTGTAAACATGAAATTGGACGAATATTGAAATAGATAGTGGAGTAGAGTATGTAATACCTCTCACCTTTGGAAGTTTTGAATAAATTATCTGTCTTAAGATTGAATATCTGTTTAGAAATAACTGTATTGGGCTATCGGCAGAGGATAACTATGATTGTTGTAGAAATTGCATGAGAATTAGGTGAAACAAAACTAATCTATTGTTGATTGTCATTGAATATGACTGTATTTCAAATACATTGTTTATGTATCATGTTTGGAAGGAGAAAGAGGATGTACTCCATTGTTTGGGAGGAGATAGGGGATGGACTCCATTGAAATTAAGTTGGCCGGAGTGTCTAGGGTGAAAGTCCCGAAATCTTGTGTATACATGGGTGCCGATCTCGCAGACGAAATTTTCGTAAAATGGCAGATTGAAGTGTTTGTGTGGTAATTGTGTTGACTAGATAACCACTGAGTTGTAGTCTCAGTTTAGTTGTTAAAAGATAATGAAATTGGCTTATGGATTGAAATGAATTGAGAGAAAATGGAATAAGATATGAACATAGTACTTTGTGATTATTGAAAATGTGAATGTTTTGTCACAGGCATTGTGTAGCAATCTTGGTTTCGATCATTCTTTTATGTTTTGCCACTTCGACTGGGCCGGTCGAGGGTCGAGGGGGCAGCGCCTCTTCGTGGGGGTCGAGGGGGCAACGTGCGGGTCCAAGGACAGCGCCCTGGCGGGGGTCGAGCTGCCTGGTCAGCTCGTGGGGGTCCAGGGGGGAGCGCCCCTTGGCGGGGTTAAGGGGTAGCACCCCTCAAAACAAAAATGCAAAACGCATTCAAAGTTGCTTGTCCGCACGTGCGGAAAATAGGGCAAGGGGGGCTGAAGCACACTGCTAAAAAGGTAGGTGCGGCTGGAGGTGCGGAAAGTTAGGTAGATCTGGAATTTTTCCTTTTCTTCTCTCTTTAGGCTGATTGAATGTCACTTTCTGGTATATATCTCTCTCTCTAAAAACATTTCCTCTCCTTTCTCTCTACGTTTCCTACCAAAAACCTCACAAGATCTTTGATTTCTCCAAATCCATTGGGATTTAGATCCAAGTCCTTCATCAAAGTTAGTTATCTAGGCGAGGGCTATGTTGTGTGCGATGGAGATCAAGTTTAAACATCATTGATTTTTGGGGTTTCAACTCGTTTCTTCTTCAAACTTGAGGTAGGGATTTTCTACACTCTAATATGGTTTTTAGCTTAGTCATTTGCTATTGTGTATAGATGATGATATTTGGTTGTGGTTTGGATAAATCTAGGATTTGGGTGTGAAATGAAAAGAGGGGTTTTGATGAATATGAGGTAAACAAGTATGAGGCTTGATTATAAGATCATGTTGCGCCAAAATAGTTGATTTTGGTGTTTGGGTTGATATTTGGTGAAAGGGGAATTTTTGCCCTAATTTTGATTAAACTCTTATTTTGCATAAATAATTGGGATTAACATTGAAAACGTGAAATTTGAATGTTGTGATTATAAATGGTGATATTGGATATGTATTATCTCACCTATGGAAGTTTTGAATAAACTATTTATTTTGATGTTGAACATCTCTTTAGAAATAATTGTATTGGGCTATCGGTGGAGGATAGCTATGATTGTTGTAGAAATTACATGAGGATTAGGCGATTTAATGCTAATCCATTGTTGGTGTCATTGAATATGACTATGTTATAAATACGTTGTATATGTATGTTTATTGGGAGGAGAAAGGGGATGTACTCCATATGCGATTATGTTTATAAATACATTGTATATGTATGTTTATTGGAAGGAGATAGGGATGTACTCCATATATGATTATGTTTATAAATACCTTGCATATGTATATTTGTTTGGAAGGAGAAAGGGGATGGACTCCATCTAAAGCAAGTTGGCCAGAGTGTCCTGGGTGAAAGACCTGAAATTTTATATATAAATAGGTGTCGATTCCTTCGGACAAAATATCTGTAAAATGGCAGGTTTGAAGTGTTTATGTGTATTTTTGCATTGTTGGAAAACCATTGAGTTGTAGTCTCATTTTGGTTGTTGAAAGATAATGAATTTAACTCATGAATTGAGTAGCATATATGAACTTGAAATGAATTGAAGGAAAATGGAAATGAGGTTTGGTCTTAGTAGCATATGAATATGCAGGCCTTGTGGATACTTCCGTATCGTTATATTGTTTATGTACGTGGTATTTATACCTTTGCTAAACCTCATAAATTGTGTTAGATTATTTCTACTGGGCTGTTGGCTCACCCTATATGGGAATACCATTTTTAGGTGCAGGTGAGATGCTTCCTCCAAGGCAATAGCGTGGATGGTGTTTTGGGAAGCAAGAGCTTCTTAATTATGTCTTGTTGTGTGTATGTTTTTATTATTTGTAAAGCCAAGGGCTTAAGATGTAACGAGCGACACTCAATTTGTGTAACCAAGCAATGATTTGGAAAGATGTAAGCCTACATGACATTTAACCGTTTGTTAAACACTAAACTCTGATGAATGCAAGTATTGTATTTCTGTTATATTCTTCCGCATGGTAGATAGGGTTATTGTATTATTTTGGGGGGCGTTACACATTGTATATGCACACTGTACTTATATCTCTGCTAAGTCTCATATACCGTATTAGATTATTCCTACTGGGCTTTGACTCATCCTATTTGGGAAAAACATTTTCAAGTGTTGATGACATGCCTCTGCCAAGGCAATAACTTGGAGAGACTTTTGGAAGCAAGAGCTTCTTTATTTTGTTTTTATTCTTTTGTATAGCCAAGGGCTTTAATTGTATTGAGTTAGGCTCACTTTTGTGTAACCAAGCAATGACTTGGAAAAATGTAAGCTTATAAGGCATCTAACTATTTGTTTAGTTTCAATTCTCTTACCATTGTATCACATGCTATAGATTCGGGGTGAATATTTGTGAATGTATATCGCATGTGTTAACTTTTGTAAATGAATTCTCATGAATGAAAGAATTTTATTTCTATTATTCTTCCTCTTATGAATTGGTTTTACTGTATTATTTTGGGGGCGTTACAAAAGACTTTTCGCATTTGTTTTAGTTCTAAATTGACCTTCCTCATGTCTTTCTTGTGTTGCAAGTCCATCCGGGTCAATATGGACATCCATCATATCTACACTCGTACGTACCCTATTAGCAATTAAAATCAAACAAATCAACAAAAAAACACAACTGCCAGTGCCCTACTATAAATTAAAATCAAACAAATAAATTAGCACACCCACCAATGCCTTGCTATCAATTCAAAACAAATAAATTCAGAAAACAAATAAAAATCAAATGAACAAATAAGCACTCCAGCCAATGCTCTGCTATCAATTATATGCAAATAAAAAAAAACACAACAGTAAGTACCCTACTATCAATTAAAATTAAATAAATAAATAAAAAAACACACCCACTAATACGTTGCTATAAATTCAAAAATAAAATAAAAAAAAGACAGCACACCTGTAAATATCCTACTACCAATAAAAATAAATAAATGAATAAAAAAGCACACCTGCCAATGCCCTGCTATAAATTAAAATCAAACAAATAAATAAGCACACCCTCCAGTGCCCTACTATCAATTCAAAGTAAATAAATTCAAAAACACGTAAGCTAGTACCCAACTATCAATTAAAATGAAACAAATAAATAAAATAGCGCACCCACTAGTGCTCTGCTATTAATTCAAAAAAAAAAAAAAAATACAAAGCACACCCGCAAGTATCCTTCTATCCATTAAAATGAACAAATAAATAAAAAAAGTATACCCGCTAGTGCCCTGCTATAAATTACAATCAAACAAATAAATATACGCACCCGCCAGTGCCCTGCTATCAATTCAAAGCAAATAAATTAAAAAACACAGAAGCAAGTACCCTACTATAGCGACCCCGGTCTTCTCTCATTTGATTATTGTATCCGGACTTAGGTTCCGTAGATTCTGTTATTGTATAACGGTTGTTGTTGTCCCTTATTTCTCATTTGGAATTATAGGATGTGTTGGGCTGGTTTGTTTCAAGTTGGTTGGGTTTAGAAATCAAGTGTTGCTGTCCAGTATTTTGGATTTTCGCTCGAGCGAGTAGTTTTTCGCTCGAGCGAGCTGTTGTTTTTGGTTCTTCGCTCGAGCCGGGGTTTGGTAGCTCGAGCGAGAGTTTGTTTCAGGTTTGGACCTGTAGCTTTGCATTCTTGGCTCGAGCGAGCTTTTATTCGCTCGAGCGAGTTAGTTCGTTCTTCGCTCGAGCAATTGTTCCTTCGCTCGAGCGTATGTCTGGTTACAGACCTGAGGGTTTGAGTTCTTCGCTCGATCGAGCTTTCTTTCGCTCGAGCGAGCTTTTGGCTTGTTGGCTCGAGCAAGGCTTCCTTGGCTCGAGCGTAGTTTCTCTGTGTCTGGTCGCTCGAGCGACCAAGTCTTCGCTCGAGCGAGCCTGTCCAGTTTAGATACGCAACAGCGGGTTTTGATCAGTCTTTTTCATATTCTTTTTGATTCCAAACCCTAGGTCCGACTTCTCTCTCTCCCTATTCACCTTCTCTCTTAGATTTGATCCACTTAGGGTGTGTTTCTACCCTAGATCCTTCATTAAAAAGATAGAGGGAGTCGAGGGCTTCCATTTAATCTGAACTTTTGGCAATTTGGAGCACTTTGGTATTTGGGCATTCAGATTTGAAAAGGAAATGGAAAAATGTGGGTGAAATGTCAATGAACTATAATTACATTCAACACACCTTTTCCCTTTCCCTTTCCAAATCTCTAGCTAAATCCATGATCCAAACATAACATTAAGGAAATATGATGGTTTCAACTTCATAGAAAGCAAAGCACATTCACATAATTTTCTTCTTCTTTTGTGCTAGTTTATTATTTTCCAAAAAAAAAAAATTAAAATAAAATAAAAATGTGCGAGTGCATTTTCCAAATGATTTGAGCCAACATTAGTCCATATGTCATAGTTACATGAAGTTATATATCATAAAGTGAGTAATTATAAATGACATCAACTATGGCTTTGGTTTTAATTCTTGCTTAACATAAATGATTTGTATGTAGAAAAGTTTCTAGAATTTAAATGTGTGGTATGGATTTAACTTGATGTGATGTGGACCACACCTTATATGAATTTGATCCACCCATTTAAAATTCTATACATTTTTGTAAGTATTTTTTCTGGTTATGTAGAATATTTGTGTACTTAAAAAGGATAACTTAGTTTCATTCCTAGTAATTTTCATTGTCAAAGAGGAAGATGAGTTGCTTTTAATTAGGGTGACTATTTGATTGTTATTGGATTTTCTGATCTTCATAAAGCCTTTTTGGAAATCGGATGTTTTGATTTAAGCATCATAGAAATCATATTCTTATAAAATTCTAGAATTTTATTATGAAGCTCATTGATGATGCTAATAATGATAGCTAATAAAATTGTTAAATTCTAATATTTTGCAAAATATATTCTAAAACTCTTTTTTGTTGTTATGTATTCAACTTTCTCTTCTTTGGTAATGTGATTTACATTTTATCACTGTTCTATAAATTCTTCATCTCTTATTCTTCATTTGGGACAAAAAAAGGCCATTGGGTTTTTTAATATTATACATTGGGTGTGTTGCGCATGTTGGTATAATAAAAATATTTTTTTTCTCTAAATTTATATAGAAAGTCCTTGGTTTTTCCATTCATTATGTATTACATTGAGTTGAATGTAAGCAGACCCCTACTCAATCTGATGGAATTCCAAACAAATATAAAAATATTAAAATAATATGTACACAGATAATGCACCAACAACATCCAATCATGAGAGGAATTTTATATCAATCAAATAAATCCTCAAATACAGAGGTAAAATATGCAACTATTAATCCAGAAGGGGAATATTACATTCAACCATAAGCCAAAAGCACCAATACTATAAACATAAACATATTTCAATAAATAAATAAGAAATTGTAGTCTCATATCAGTTACATGAGTAGAAAATTCAATTAACCAGACATCAGATTTCACAAACCCAAGTCAAATTTGAAGTATATATCTATATATATAGAATCAAAACAACTACAAAATCAAACAAATATGAAAAGCAAAAGCTATTCATATAATATTTTCCTAAATTTAGAAATTAACAACTCCAAGTGAGGCAGTTTTGAAGAAGGGGAAAAAGAATCAGAAAGGAAATAGGGTTAACAAAAGGGGATTTTGGTCTAGGGTTTCATAAAATATGGTTGAAGAAAGGCGAGAGAAATGAGTTGCAAAGAGAGACATAGTGAAAGATTCATACCTTTAGGCAAAGTTTCCACATGTAGAAAATATATATGGAAGAATTAGTAAAAAATATGCACTTCGCGAGATGGTAGACAACATTAAGGTGTGAACAAGAAAGTCATGTGTGTTTTGGTCTTTATGGTCTTCAAGTTCATATTCACTGTTTAGGGTGAATATTTATTTTCACGACTTTCACCATCTAATATTGACAAACAAGAAAGGATAAGCTTGTACATCTTGGAGATTTTGCATGATAGAAAATAAGTTGGAAGTCCTTGTCAAAGAAGAAGGTAAACAAATATAACAGAAATTGAATTGGAATTTGAATTTGAATGTACAATCTTCACCACCATAGCAATTACAAGCTTGCTTTTCTAGCCAAGATGAACTATAAAAGCCTACACCGATAGTTTAGCGATATAGGGTTAGACCATGAGATGAACTATAAACCTAGACATCTTAGTTTGACTCTCATTAGTGTCTCTTGGGCTTAACCCATACTTGTGGTTTACTAGTGATTGAAGGTATCAAAAGTTCACTCCATAAGGGTGGGTCAAATGTGGCCCTACCTTTAAATTGCATAGTCTAAATCGTATTGTTGAAAATATAGATCATCATATTACAAACCACTCTATGAATAAATGGAATATAACTGAAACTGCACCTGAAATACCATAAAAATGGTTAAATAAGCTGGATGGATATAATAGTGGAACTAGCCCTACTATGAAAGCTCGGACAAAACAAAATTTTCAATGATAATAGGTTAAACATTACATGCTGAAGTTAAACTATAAAAAAAAGAGTGCATGAAGAAACAAGCAAGAATTATAAATCCAAATTATACAATGCTGAACATGCTACAGTTTCTAGGATGTTAAGTTTAGCATTTTAGCAATTTTATTTTTATTTTATCAACATCCTACATGCTCTTTACAGGGTTTCTCTATGAGGTAAATTTGGATTTGAGAGTTGCACTCGTCCAATCACTTAGTGGAAAAGGAAGTGATCAAGCGATGACAACTAGGAGGTGGACTAGGAAGCAGCCATCCCTTGAAGAAAACGTAATAGCTCACTGGTCTAGCTTCATGGCACAAAAAATGTATCAAGGCTCAAGTGATTTACCAAAGGGGCGAGACCTTGAAAGATGCTTTTTCAAGTGTCAATAGTGGGATGTTCTGTTAATTGGGGAAGGTTATTGGTGACAACATCTGGAGATAAGGGCGATATTGTGCCTAAAACTAAAACAGATTCTGATTCCTTGCCTTTCCAATGGATATGGGATCACAAGCACAAGATTGAGAATCTCATCCACGAATTACAAAACGAGGAGCATTTCAGGCAAACCGGTCTTGAATAGGTGGAGCAGATTGTGTCAATGTTGGATTCACATCTGCTAATCCAAACACAAATTTACATTATACACAATCACAATCATTCACAATTATTTATCCTAATTCATGCCATTTTTGACAACACTAAATGGTGGAACTAGGAAGTGGATGATCCCATAAAAAAAATATTCATATGATTATAATGGTTGCTAGGCATGGGCGCTTTCTATTTCCCGCCTTGCTAGCCGTATCAGCAAAAGATGCATTACCTCAATGTTAACTGTTAATACATATTTTTGTATTTTGAAATAATGCCACAATCAATTTAAAAGGCTATTGAGACTTATGGATTAAGACTTTCTCACTTCGAATATCAAGGAAAGCAGCTTCCAACAAAACCTTGAGGCTTAAAAAGCCCAAGGCTCGAGCCCAAGAAGCAAGGCTCTCATAAAAGACAAGCATCACACTTAGAATGATCTTATGACTGCAATGCATTCTTCTCAACCTAGCCCAATGCAAGCAACCTATGCTAATCATCACAAACAAACTTTTTACCTATCAGCCTTGCTAGTTTATTTCAACACATTAAGATACACAAGTTCTACAAATCACACCACTAGTTACAAATATCACTATTTTGTACTTCTTTGTACGGTCAGTTAGAAGTTCAAATCATAACAACTTGGTAGCTAAAATAAATTTCTATGAACTTTGCACAAATAATTTGCTCCTCAAACATAGAATCCCAAAAATAATTGTAAGACATTGGTGTCCTTATATAGTTTTAAAAATCTCATCATTGCATAACTTTTAATCTATTGTTAATACCTTGCAGATTTAATAATTTAGGCCTTAGTCCTATCAAATTTTGGCATTTCATCATCTCCAAGGCAACTCATAAACCATTTTAGAGCATCTCCAACCTTTCACCAATTTTTCCAACTAATTTGATTTCAAATTTCAGTTAAAAACTTGATTTTATATGAACTACTCAAATCCTTTCATTAAAATCTTTTTAAAAATCTTCCTCTTGTCCAAAATTTCCCTTTTCATCAAATTTGATCAAGAAAACCCATCTCCAATGGTTCATTTTTTTTTTTTAATTTTCATCAAATTCAAATTTATTTGATTGGTTCTCAATTTGATGAAAAAAATAACTCTCCCTTAATGAGGTTTGACGAAATAATTGGAGATAATTTTTTAACACTTTCGAAGAAAAAAAACAAAAGTAACTAAATGGGTATTCAACTAAGTCATAGTAACATCAAAATAACCATTCGTTTCTCACTGTCCATAATTCCCAGAAAATTGCTAAAGGTAATACATCCCAAACCACTGTAATTTTCTTTCTAATAGGAAAAACAAGCCAGCACAAGAGTAATTGTTACAAACATAAATGATTTCAATACCACAATAAAAAAGTACAGTTTCATATCAGTTACATGAGTACAAAATTCACATTACCCACACATCTGATTTTTAACAACACTCAAGCCAATTTTCAAGTGTAGATATATATGGAATCAAAACAACTACCAAAGCAAAGAAAGATAAAAAAATCTAAAACCTATTCAAATCTTATTTTTCCTAAACTTTATAAACCAACCTAGTGAGTTCACAAGGTGAAAGCGGCAGTTTCGAAGAAAGGGATTTCATTCTAGGGGTTTCAAAGAATGGGAGATGGAGAAAGGAAAGAGAAAACAAGTTGCCACAGAGAGGAGAGAGAGACGAGAGAGGAGAGAAGAAGAGAGAGAGAGAGGAGAGAGAGAGAGAGAGAGAGAGACATACCTTGAGGTGAAAGTCATGAGGGCAGTTGTGTGTTCGGGGATAGTCTTCGACTTGGTTGAAGAAAGAGCTTCATAGTCGTTGTCTGAGAATAGAGCATTTTGGGTCAAACAACGTGAACAGGGTTTTGTGTCACGCCCCACTTTTTGTTACACGGAGCATTACCAAATTCTTTAACTTAATCAATTCAGAAATAACATGCGGAAAATAAACTCAACATTCAATCTGTAGAAGTGATTTAACAATACCTCATTTTGTATGCAAAGTAAATATTACATGAACTAACTTAATAAATTGCCCTTGGGGCTTACATCATTTAAAAGTACAGAAGAAGGGTGTAACCCTTTACAACAATGGCATTCGCCAACCTAACTGAGGCCCCGGTTGCCAAACAAATAAGAGATCCAAATCTTGAGGCACACCCTGCTAACACTGAAAAAAATTCAAACAAACGTGGAATGAACATATAGTCCGTAGGGAACTCAAACATGCTCTTTACATATTAACAACATACAGATAGCTATGATCATGAACACCCACTCTTCATACGTAGAATATAATGTGACAGTTTATACAAATATATATTAGGAATAGTATATATGAACCTTTTTCTTGAAACAATCATTTAATTCACCGCTATAAGCGATTATTCTTCTTTTTTTCCTTTTCGATTAAACCCCCGTTCCCAATCTTTTATAAAACATTAACAACTACTTAGAAAAAATAGATTCACTAAGCCCATTACTTTCCATTTGCCACACATACAACAGATGTGCCTTTTCAAAACATTTTGGCATTTTCAATTGCAATTCCAATTATATCGTAACATTCATGCACACCTCTATAAAAAAGATAAAAAACTCAACCACATACATAAAAAATCAATCAATGAGTCAAACTCGTCCCTCCAACACTATCAACAAATAATCCACAATGTTTCCAGATACACTGAATCAATTAACAAAACAACACTGCATTACTAGCTATATGCGTCAGTAAAGCCAAAGAATACACTCTCACCACAATCTACCAGTTTACCAGGCGCTAGCTGGAAGGGGTATGGTACTTAGATTCAGTGCAGCGCCGTCAGTTCTCCAGCGCGCTAGCTGGAAGGGTATGATACCTTTGATTTATAAGCGGCTGAACACATAAGTGTGTGGAGTCATCCCCTATCTTCTCACACACACTGGAGTACCAACCCCGTCTCTTCTCCCAAACAGTATTACAAAAAATGTAATTCAGCATTTCATTACAAAATGTTCAATCAACAATGGTGTATTACATACACAGCATTCAACAGAACCACGTCATTCCATCCACCGATGACCAAGGACAAACCTCTAGATGCATGTATATGTACACCAATTTATAAACTCAATTACTATGAGACCACAAACCTGACAACAAGTATTAACATGATAGTTCAAGATACAATTCCACACGTGTGTGTTCGACACTGCATGAAACAAACCAAACCAATTTTTCATTAAACATGATTTCCAAAATACTTTTCCCCATTATTACAAAAAACAAGTTCCATTCTTTTGTTTGGTTTTTTACAAAATCAAACTCCATCACTTTTGTTTGTTTACAAGACCAAAACAGTTCCGTTTATTTTACAAACATCTTATGATTAATAAACCATAACTCACATGGAGTCCACCCATTCATTTCAAACCATTCCAAAGCCAAAGTTTAACCCCTTAGGCTTAACAACCTTCACCCAAACTTCACATCAACATTAGAGATTTACAATATAGATTCAAATATTCTCCATTTTAATTTATCAATCAAAATTATTGATTTAGGCCTTTTTCTTTATCAACTACAACATGCTAATTTACACTCCCAATTAGCCAAACAACCAATTAATGACAAACATAACGCTTTTTTTCAACACCCCACCCTAGGTTTCCTTCTCATGATTTTCAAACAAATCCACATGGACTATGATTTTTATGCCCAATACAAAACTACACATGTTCTTCTATAGATGAAAGTATCGAAAAAGAACAAGGAGAATCCCTACCTCAAAATGTAGAACTCAAGGAGAAGATGAGCAAAACTCGGAAGATGCTCCAAATCCCAAAATTCTTGCGATTCCAACGAAGCCCTCGATGATCAACACACTTCTTACAAAGGGCCTAAGGTGAGGAAAACACCTAGCTAGATCAAATCCGTAAGAGAGAGTTAGGGTTTAGAGTGAGTTTGCTCTCCCAATGGAGGTTTTTGAAAAAGTAAAGAGAGAGAAAGGAAATCAAAAGTGACCAAAAGTGATTTCCGGACGTGATATAAAGACAGGCCGCTCGAGCGTACAAAACCCCCGCTCCGAGCGTCAGAAACAGGTCACGCTCGGAAGATCCAAAGTCCGCTCGGAGCGCTGGATGCACTCTCCCAGAATTTTCTGCAGACGCCCAAAATGCTGAGGGAAGCGAAAATTCACGCTCGAGCGTCCAAACTGCCGCCGAGCGGAGGGCAACAAACACAATAGCCCGCTCGAGCGTTCAAATCCCGCTCGAGCGGAGAAGAGACCAGAACCTGGGGCAAAAATTCAAAGCTTAAAAAAACAAGCCAACTTATTCCTAACTTGCCCACACAACCCAAAACTCTAACACAAAAGAGTAGGATAGAAATGAGGGATAGAACCACAACGAATTCTACGGAAAACCGATATCCGGATATACAGCTTAAAAACAACAACAGGGAATACCGGGATCGCTTATAACTAGTGGAAATAGAACAATTGGCTAAAGAAAATTGTAAACGGTTGTTTTGAAGAGGTATTCAATATTTTCCAATCAAATTATTTAATGGTTTGAGATCAATTTGTAAATATCTAATGCGTTTAAATAAAAGTGTACATGATGTGCCACTATTCAATAAGTGCACATCTTAACAACTCTCTACTTTTGGATCCACTGTTAGTGCCCTCAAGTTTTACATTGAAGATTAATCTTCTTATCTCCATTTCTCTTCTGTTTCTCTATTCAAACTCTCGCTCTTTGTAAACACGATTAGCATTGGCAGAAAACTTCTCGAAAGATAGTCTTGGCAGTGTCCACCGTCCTTGTGTCAGCTTTTAGTATTGAAATAATTTATGACATTATTTCAAAATATCACTAAAAATTTGGAATTAAAAAATTAAAAATTGGAGCATTGAAATTTTGATTGAGAAAAGCAAGGTGCCCCAAAAGAATTAAAAAGCATGGAGTTTCCATGTGATTATTTAAGTAATCAACAATTTTAGTAAGATCAAATTATTGATCATAAATATTTGGGACATTACTTTTCAATTCATTCATTCAACATCAATATCAAGATAAATTCAAGAGACAGAGAGAATAGAAGAGATTTGCTACATGACATCAATATTATTATGGATTTGAAACGTTTGAATTCAATGTTTTTACACATTACACACAAAACAAATTTACATATTTGTGAAAACATTTTCTCTTGCCGGTAAATTATTGGTAGGTAATTATTTCCAATTGGACAAGAATAAATCTACCGGTCTTCCTTAGTACAAATTAATGAGTGCAATAAAAATGAGGAAATGATATATCTATCACCTCATATATTTCCAACTTTTTGGAAAGCCACATTGAAGGGAAGTTTCGGGTGAAATATTTTTCTAACAATAATACTTAACATAGTGGTGTTTTAGGAAGTTGGTAAAAAGCTTTATTTTTTGCTTTTTTGCTACCATTTTGGCATTTTGTTTTTTTTTTGTAAAAAAAAAGTAGAGAGGCTGATTATGACCAAAAAAAGCCAAAAGCTATTCTTTTTACTATGTTGCCAAAACGCCCATTTAGTCCAGAAAAAAAGTTATTTCAAAAAGTGATTAGAAAATAAGTGTGTAGACGTGATTCATTTTAATTGTGGGCCCACATCGTGCATTTTATTTTCTTGAAATTATTAATCTACTTTTTTTGACGTTATAATTTTTATATACTATGATAACATAATAGTCCTCTAAACCGATTTAAGTCCTTGGCTCAACTAAAGGCAAGTGAGGATGAGGAGGTAGGAGCATGGACAAATGTGGCGACCTGAGACGTCATTCGAATCCAAGATGAGAAACTCAGTCGAAGATTCATTTGGCCACCTTTTCTTCTCACTATAGCCACCTCTCCTTCCTTCTTCTTAGCACAAATGTTCAATTTCTCTGCAATGCAATTTCAACTATTATCATCATACACGTTAGCAAAGCAAACCCCAAACCAACCACCCGGCAGTGGAAACATGATCTTGGAGAGATTGAGTTTTCATTTCGTTGATTAATCACATTCCATTGTAGTGCCATTTCAGCTCTCAATAGTTGGTTTCCTTTGGAGCAATGGACGCAAATCCATCCAATAGAAAAGTCCAGCATTGGCTTATTCAAACAATCATACCCTATCTACAGTGGCTGTTTCCAGACATTTTATTTATGATAAATATTCAAAATTCGTTAAATTTTACCAAATTATAGATATTAATATATATATATTTTTAAAAAATCACACTTTATCAAAAAAAAATATAATAATTTAAACTTCTCAAATCACAAAGAAAAAAAAACATGTAGATATATGTGAACTTTAAATTTAACCTCATTGGAGTTTCATTTTTTAAATTTTTTATTAATACTTCTCAAAATAAACGTAGCAACTTATTTTCCATTCTACTTATGCAATCGATTTTTATTTTTTTATTTTATAAATTTCATTGTCAAAAATGCTTTTATTAAAAATTGGAATTTTGTAATAGAATTTAATGCATAATTTTCACAAAGCAATAAACTAAACTGACTTATGAGATATATGCTACATTTACCTCTTTCATCCTTCTTGTGAAAATTGTCGTGTCTGCCACTCTAGCCTCCTCAAGCTCTCATCGAGAAACCTTCCGCCACAAAATCATCATCACAGAGCATTGAAAGCGAGTAAGTTATTGAGTTTGTGAAGAACTTATGACGTCCCAAATTATGGAGGACATCTAATAAGATTTAAAACTTTAAAATCAAGTTTGCTTAATAAGAATTTCTAATATTTGTTGCCACCAAGTTTTCCATCATCCATGAATTGCAAACAGAAATAAAAAGTCTTAAATTACAACTCAATTCAAACTTAAAACCTCAGTCTTAGACATTCATGGAAGGAAAAACACAAAATATAAAAAAGAAAACTAGAGACAAAACTAGAAAACTCAGAAAAAAATTATAGCGACCCCGGTCTTTACATTTGATTATTGTAATCCGGACTAGGTTCCGTGGGATTCTGTCATTGTTTAATTGTTGTTGTTGTTGTCTTTATTTTCTCATTTGGAATTATAGGATGTGGTTGGGCAGGTTTGTTTACAGGTTGGTTGGGTTTAGAAACCAATGTTTGCTTCCAGGTTTTGGTTCTTCGCTTGAGCAGAAAGGAGTGTCGCTTCGAGCGAATGGTTGCGTTTTGATTTGGACCTGTAGCTGTTTCATCTCTTGCGCTCGAGCGAGATTTTTTTCGCTCGAGCGAGTTTAGTTCGTCCTTCGCTCGAGCAATAGTTCTTCGCTCGAGCGTTGTGTCTTGTTTGCAGACTGAGGGTTTAGTTCTTCGCTCGATCGAGCTTTTTCTTTCGCTCCGAGCGAGCTTTTGAGTGTTGTGGCTCGAGCAAGGGTTCTTGGCTCAGGAGCGTAGTTTCTCTGTGTCTGGTCGCTCGAGCGACCAAGTCTTCCGCTCGAGCGAGCCTGTCCAGTATATATTTACAGCAGCGGGTTTTGATCAGTCCTTTTCATACTTCTTTTTAATCCCAAACCCTAGGTCTGACTCTCTATCTCCTACTACTTCTCTTCTTTAGATTTGCCATTTCCACTTTTAGGGGTGTGTTTCTACCCGTAGATCCTTCATGAAAAAGACGTAGAGGAGTCGAGGGCTCCATTTATATCTGAAACTTTTGGCAATGTTGGAGCACTTGGGTATTTGGGCATTCATCTCCATCTTCTCCATTCGGGTTACTCTCTTTGAGTAGGATTTCCTACTCCATTTTATGTTTTTGTCTTAAGTTTTGGTATTTTGATATGTTGGGGATACTTTGGTAAATTTTGGGAAAAACCCATAGTTGTATTATTGAATAATTTGTATAAGTAATTCATTGGAATGGGAATTTATGAGATTAAATGGTCCTGTTAAATTGGGGTAATGTGATATCATTGTTATTGAATTTGTTGGACATAGTTATTTTCCAGTTTTAGAAATAAACTGTCTTGGGGCTATCGGCTGAGGATAGTCGTGATTGTTGTAGACATTGCATGTGGATTAGAATAACTGAAATAATAATATTTGTTAAGTCATTAATTTGACTATGGCATTTGATTCAGAATACGCTGTATTGGTTGAGCATTGCATTTTGCATACATTGTTTTGTGTGGGAGCGAAGATAGGGGATTACTCCACGGTTTAGGCGGAAGCATAGGCGGATGGACCTCTAAACCGGATTTTGTTTGGAGGGAGATAGGGATGGACTCCATTAGCAACACTTTTATGTGTGCTTATTTATAGAAGTGTTTTATTGATAAGCACTAAAATGTTGTATTCAAATCTGGAAGTATAAGTGTTTTTGATTTGAGCTTGAGTTCTCATTTGTTTGTGATAATGGAAGGATGTGAATATGATATATGTAATTCACTTGTTGTAAGTTTGGCCAGGTTCTGAGCCATATTGATAAAGTTAAAAGATGATTGTCTTGATAGACAATAGTGTCATGAGACTGTAAAATGAAGTATTTGATTATCCTGGTTAACCATCTATTGAATGCTATAGCTTTATTCAATGCTTATATTTGGTTTAGTATATTTCTACTGGGCTGTGGCTCACCCTTTATGGGAACATCATTTTCAGGTTCAGGTGATAAGCTACCTCCAAGGACTTAGCTTGGAAGGACTTGGATTTTGGAAGACTACTTTTAGTTATTTGTTTTTCATTGTTAATACATGTAAACACTCAAGCCTAGGGCTTTATTTTTATTTGAGTTAGAACTCATACTTTGTGTCCAAGTGTTGGCTTGGAAAGATGTAAGCCGGTAGGGCATTTACTTTGATGTTGCATGTAATGCTTTTATTATTTGTAAGACTCTGATGGACATTATAAGGAATTATTAAAGTGTTCTCTTTAAACAATGCATGTCAATGATATATAATGGGTATATTTTTGAGGGCGTTACAAAAATGGTTCATGGGACATGGGCACACTTCAAGCTAACCAAGGTTGAATGTCACATTCCAAGACCTCGGTGTTTCTTTCGGTTTTTTGATGCCTAGCATAAAATGCCAGGGCAATGGGAATGCCAATGAGCGACGAGCTCAATAAGATACTACAACCCAAAATACCCACCACGATAATAATACTCACAATTAATGAATACTGTGCAGTAACAGAGTAACAAGCACCGTTTAATATGCATAATAAGAATACTATCAGTTGAAATAATAACAATAGACAATAAGAACAATGGCAAGCGGGAGTAGTATTTCATCATAAGGAAAATGCTAAATTTTATTTTAAATTCACATAGATTTAGTTTATCAGGTAAGTCTAAGTAACTCCCTGTGGAGCACTGTTTCTGCTCAACCGCTAAGCAATGGCCACGGGCAATTCTGACTCCTCCTTGGTCAAATATTCAAATGTTACCTGTTGTAACTACCAATGATGCCCACACACCAAGGTTACGTACCCCATGTCGTGACATCACTGTCTACCCCAAGGGAACGGTCTATGTTGTGACACTCGCAACACCAACCTTATATCGCCTATACCGATAAGAGCTGAAATACCTTCCTATGCCATGTTAGGGTTCGCAACTCACTTGCACAGGACCCTAAACCGGGCTCACTCCATCATTTTAACTTTTAATGCATCAGTTCAATTTCGTGTTTCTTTACTTTGTTAAATCACATTTTGATGCATGAGCGAGTTTTAATTTGAAAACCACAGTGACATAAGGTTCATATAGCACAACAAAACCATGTATGGCAACCAAAATAAGTATTATAGAATGTCTTAGGAGTCATCACAAAATTTCTTAGAACTTCCCACACGTCATATTTTCAGCACTGAATGATCGAACTAAAAATAATGAAACCCAAACCAAATGAAATTCAATTATTATGATATTTTAACTGGTACTAGTTCATTGAGTTAGGAAAATATTTTGAGAAGAATACCAGGGATAAAAACAATTTTAAAATGGAGAAATAAAATTTGGAAGAAAACTGGTTTCTGGGACCGTGAGTTACAACAACTTCCAACACGGGTGTTCTGTGTTTAAAAAATAAAAAAGGGCCTCAAAAAATGTCAAAAATAGGTAAGATCAGAACATTTTGCTATATATTTGAGTTTAGAACATATTTACAGAAGAGCTTGAAGACTGAAAACCAATGGAAGATGGTCAAACAATTTAACTAAGAAACTTGGACAGATTTTGTCGCATTTTAGTAAAATTGCAATTTCTCCTCTTAAACATTTTCAGAGAAAATGGGACCTGTTTGAAGTCACTGTTCCTATTGTGTTGTAAGCAAAACTTAGAACAAATATTTATTTCGGTAAGAAAATGGTGTCCAATGATTTTATTAAAATTTCACATGGAGTAAAAACAGATTTTTAACACAAGTTATTTTCATTTTATTAGAGCATTTTTCATTCGATAAAATCTAAAACAGTGAAGAAAATATAAGTTTCAAGTATAAGTGAACCAACTTTATCTCATTTTACTCTTGTGCAAGATCATTTCAAACAATGGAGAATATTTGAACACATAAGAAAATAAAATCAGTTGCTAAACCATCTAATCTATGCTTGAAAGAAGGAATAAAAATCATGAATAATCATGAAATTCTCATTCTATCAAAATGCAAACATGTATTGAGCTATTCTTGCTATGTATGTATTAACAATACATACTCTTACATATATTTAACATATAGATTCAGTTAAAAAAATATTTAAGAGAGGATAGAGGTTGAGTATTCCTACCTCAAGAGCTTTTACAAACTATTCTCAAGATTAGTTTTGAAATGGTGACCACCAAGCACCCTCTTCTCTTCCTTTCTTTTTCTTTTCTTTTCTACTCTCTCTCTCTCTCTCTCTCTCTCTCTCTCTCTTTTTTCTCTTTGCTCAGCCGTAGTAGTAGAATGGCTGAATAGTGTTCTTATTTGTAGGAGTTTGGACGCCTATTTTTGTTTATATTTTTTTTCCTCTTGGCTTGGGAAATATTACCTACAAGGTAGACCTTGAGTATGTTTCTATGCATGCCTTGGCATGCCTTGACAGCAGCCTCCTTGGGAAGAAAAGGCAGCCGAATGCTTTGCCCAAAATCTGATTTCTTTTCTTTTCTTTTTATTATAAACAAAATCAATGTTTATATATAACCTATTCACTAGATGTTTTTCTTCTTATTGTCCTCTGATTAACTTAGTTATTATCTATTTAACTCATTTAGTTTTCACAACTGTATTTAGATACAGAAATTTAATCACAGAAAGATAAATAAATTTATTTAAAGGAGTTTAATATTGGTATTTATCATGATGCTATTAACATTATAATTTAATGATTTAATAATCACTATTAATTGACTTAATAATATTATTAACAAATTAATTAGTTGTCTAAAAATTCAGATTCGTACAAGACTAATCCAAAACTCGACATCTTTTGAGCACAATTGACAACTTCATTATTGTATGAGTAAACAATACCAATCCTAAAGCCAGGAAAATCCATGTCTTTCGAAAAACTGTAAACGATGTGAATGAGATCATCGTTACTATCCATGTCTTGAACGACCTCAAAAATGCTTGTAATAACCCGACCCTCATATCTGTTTCTGGTATACTTTCGGTCCTTTATTCTGTGCATTTAATTGTTTACTGTGAAATTTCATGCGAAATGAAGTTTAATTAAGCAAAACTTATGAATATTGATTCATATCTGTTTAATAAGGATGCATCTGTCACAATTAAAATGTTGGGATCAGAAATTGAGAGCCATAGAGGCTTGATAATCCAAAATTGATTTCACATTTGAGATCGGCATAATTTTTAGGTAATAATAAGCGTTTCTGTGAAATTTCAATTTGGGATGATTAAACGATTAATTTTTGTCCTATTCACCTTTTATATATATGTGTATGTCCCAAGAGTCTTTAAACACTTTGACTTAGAAGCTTTATTGCAAAATATCTCATGAGAGAAAAGATTAGAATAGAGAAGGGTTTGAGAAGTAGGGGAAGAAGATCATCAAGAAGGTTGGGAATTTGAGAGACCTAAGCTCAAGGTATGCAGATTTCACCTTAATTAACTCCTCTCTTGTATTGGGCTAGGAATTTCTTGGGTATTCATGTAAGTTAAGGTTTGTGTTGTGGTGTGTGTGTGTGTCACTTATAGAGTCAAATAAGTATTTTCATCATGTAGTAGTTGTGTTAATTTGAGCCATAAAAGGGAAATTACATACTATTCTTGATTCTACATGCTTGAATCCAATTATGTGTGAGTTGAATATGTGTGTGTATTTAGATCTTGAGATAAATGGATTGTGAAGGTGAGTGAAAGTGATGAAGATCAAATCCATATTCAATTGTTATCTGTTTGTATCCCCTATCTACATGATTTTTGAACCATGTTTTAGCACTTAAAGGATCTATTTTGGACCTTGTTGATGCTCACCAAAAGTGGGATTTTGTGTGAATTTCGGACTGTCAAACAGAGGCCAGGCCGCATGTGCGGAGGTCATGGCCGCACGTGCGGAAAAGAAGAAGAAAACTGGGTTTGCATACTGTTTTTGTCCGCTCGAGCGGAGAAGGGGCACCGCACATGCGGTCCATGTCCGCACGTGCGGAGAGGACGGCCGCATGTGCGGCCCAGGTCGGGAAAATTTACCTGCTCCGTTTTACGTGCTCGTCCCTTGGATATTTTTAAAATATGTATTTGAAGCCTTTTTGATATCTGTAAATTCATGTGAAACAAAGCGAACCCGAAAATGATTAATTAAGGAAAAGGAAATAATTCATGAGTTGTGTATGTATGCAGGACATACTCCGGGAAGGACTAACGCTCCGCCACAACACTGCGAGTAATAGTACTATAAATGTACATTTGTTTATCATTAATAACTATTGTTATTAACGTTTTGTTCCCCGTAAATAATTACGTTAACATGTATATTGGTTGGAAATCAGTGTGAATTCATGTAACGTTGAGGGAATTGTGTGCATCGGTATCACTCTGGAATTACTCCGTTCTGTAAATTCTGCTTGGCCAATGGCCGTTCTGTAAATTCTGTTAGGCCAATGGCCATTCTGTAAATTCTGTTAGGCCGATGGCCGTTCTGTGTACTACTGGGCTTAAGCCACTCTGTTTAAAAACTGGGCCTATGGCCGTTCTGGAAATAATTACAAGATAAAGTTAATGATATGCCTCTGCAGTTACATGCTTTATCATTCAAGATAATCAGTGATTGTTTAGTACTATTATTCACTGAGCTTCGCTCACACTGTATCTTGTCTGTTTCTGTAGGTAATCAACCTGGGAGCCAGTCTTAATTCCTGAGGCTCCTCTATCTTTTGTCAACCTCAATGTGTCCAGGCACTTAGGTGGAGCCGTCTTATTTTTATGGACTTTTGTCAAGCTTTGGCTTGTATTCTAATTGCCTGTTTAAGGTTGAATTGTATATAAACCCTTGACCCTCCTATGCTTTTGTCATACGCCCAATCTTGGAGTAGGGTCTGTATATGTAAATGTACTTAACTGGTTCTGCTGATGCATGTCACAGTATGTTTACTCACTTATGCAATGTTATGATCCTGGCATGGTAGTGGTAGCTCAATGGATGTTATTTTATGTTATTGTAGGATATTTATGCTTCCGTTCAGGCCCCATATGATAGGTATATAAGGTTAAGTGTCCACTTCTGAATGGGTCATGCTCGAACTTTTAGGGGCAAGTTTGGGACGTGAATGCTAGTGAAGTGCGGAGGCCTGAAAATGGTGGTAGCGTAGATTCGCCGCATACGAGGTGGATGCTTCTTTCATTGATGAAATTCACCAAGCTTTTGAGAGTGTCTTTGTCTAAAATGGTGCCTAATGGGTTTGATGGGTTGGTTATGATCAAGCCTTTCACTCCAATGTTGGCCTCTATTGTTTTGTTGCATGCTTCTTCTAGGGCTTCTATGGTGATTTGGAAATTGTTTGAGCTCTCACAGGTAACTGATATTATTTGAACACTGGTTCGCCATCTCAAATCCCGAACAAATCTGAAATATTCCAAATGCATAAGGCATAAGTGAAAAGTAAAAAAAAATTAAAAAAGATGTGATTGCATTAAGACTTATTATTTTAACACAAGAGTCCATAAAAAAAATGACATTTAATTTCAAAAATACCACTGCTACAAATTATATAAAGATTCTGTATGAATAATATTTTTCAAATTTTAAAAACAATTTTTTCTTCTCTCATATCATTCGACATAATACGTGATTATTTTGTCAACGTCACATAAATGAGAAGACGTTTAATGCAAAAATCTATTTGTGTAAAATACTATAAAAATGATATGGCAAAGTTATTGTTATAAGTAAAATCATTTTTATGTTGTTTTATTTTAGAGCGAAAAGGAATTCTGTATGAGTTTTTTTATTTTTAGTATCATTACTCATATTTAATGATCTCAACATCATTAATGATCTCGACCAATCAAAATTAGTCAACTCAATCTTAAAGGTGAGTTCAAGATCCCACCTTCGCCGTTTCAGAGAAGGCAGATCTCAATCACGCAATTAAATCTCCACTTTACTAAATTGACCGACTGTATTTGATTGAGATGATTAATGACATAATAGTTTAGAATGACAAAAAATGGACTCCAAACATACTTATTTTCTAGTGTGGTCCTAAATATGGTGGACCTAAATTCTTTGTTAAGACCCAAAGTCAGCTTGAGACTTGGACAATTTGCACAAGAGATCTATCAGCAAACTATTCAGTATTTCATAGAAAATATCTTTGAATCTTCCAGGAAACTACTCAGTCTTTCAAAGGTATTTTCTTTGATTCTTTCCATTTCTCTATTTGTTTTGTCTTCTATTGCTTGACTTGAGACTAATTGTAGCTGCTGTTAACAGAAAGATTTTCCATAAAGGGAAGAAGGCCGAGAAAGGGAATTTTTTTACTAGAACTACATTTGAAATGGCTGTTGATCATTTATAGTTTCTGAAGAACAAATTCATCAGTGACTTTGAAGAAGCAGAGGAGGAAGAATTTGAAGAATTCCCCCTATAGCTTCATTTTATTGAGATTTCAGAGGTCTTGCATCAAAAGAGGATTGACCCCTGGACACCCATAGGATTGAAAGATGCCTTGTATGACCTCAAGTTCACATTGGCTGATTGTGTCATTTTAGCAGAGAAGAAGAGAGACTGCATTACCGAAAACAAGAAAAGTCTCTTATTAAGCTCTCATCATTATGTCAGGAAGCAATGGTTTCTTTTCAAGATGAAGAGGAAACTTCTTCGCATAAAAAATGAGTTGCTACAAAACATGAGTGATTTAAACGTTGCAGACATTGCAGATGAGAGGCTTTCGTCCTCGAGCTTGATCAGGGTTTGTCGACCAACAGACTTTCCTGATTTCAGTCTCACTCTGATTCATGGTTGTTGTATAAATTGTGTAAATCAAACAAAATAAATAGACTCATATTGACCAACAACTTAGAATTTCAGAACAAGAACATGCTGGAATTTACAGAAATTCATAATAAAATAAAACTAGTAAAAGGAAGCAAACCAAAGCCTGTGTGATACCACAGTGTCCTTAAAACAGATTCACTGCCTCCTGATGGATGTTGGAGGTACGTTGGCGTCTGTCTCCTTGGACATGACGATCGAATCCAGCTAATACAGAAGCACCTTCTGAATAGCTTCGACGAACTTGACAATGGATGCACTCTCTCTAGCAAGAACCAAAGAAGAGGCTAACAAAAGAAGATATGAAAAATTTTCTTTTGTGTAAAAGCCATCTCCAACTTTTTATCTCAAAATTTGGAGGAGAAAGGCCTTAATTTATACTAGTAGGGGAGAGTCTTAGCCATGAAGGCTAACATCAATAGGGTCATCAAATGTCATCAGCTCTAGCCATTAGGGCTAGAGTTACGAAGGTTCAAAACTCCAAAACCATTATATAAATCATAATGTGTATATAATGTATAAGTTTTGAGAATTAAACTAGATGGGTTGCAAAATGTGTACGGGTGTTGGGTCACAACCCGATCCAAGCCCAATCTCAAACACATGCACAAATTAAGCCCAACGCAGCTCAGCCCAAAGCTTAAGACTAGGTCCAAGTCCAAGTCTAAGACCAAACCCAGCACATGCACAAGTACAAGTCTAGGCCCAGTCCAAACCAAAACAAACTCCAAATCTAAACCCAACTTTATTGATGCCCACTTTATGAGACAATTCTCATTCATAACTCAATAGTTTCGGCTCATTATTTTTGTATTACAATCTTCTCACTTAAGATAATACAAAACCACTCAGACCCACTGTAGACACCTATTTTTGACCACCCTTAAGACTTGGGTGCCACTGATTGATCACTCGATGATGAGAGTTATGCTATGCAAATGTTCGATTTCATCAGCAAGAAGAGCTCTAAATCCCAACCTTACACCCCATTTTGGACCAAAACTATTTGGGCCAAAACTATTTGGGCCAAAACTATTTTAGACTTGAAAACCATCTCTTTCAAAAAAAAAAATTGAAAAAGTTTCTACGATGTTCCGAGGCTCGCATTTCGTTAAAATTGCCCTTTTCAGTAAACTAAGCAAGGACGAAGTGGGAATAAATGGAAGAGAGGTGAAATCTTTGAAAAAGTCTTTAAAACATCTTATATAGAGGTTTGGAGTGGAAGAAAATTGGAGGAGAGGGAAGAAAACTAGTTGGGGAAGAAGTTGGGTATGAAACCGTTGAGAGAAAACTGGGCAACCTCACTAAATCAGGCCTACCTTTCTGTACACTTGGACTTTAATAATGGGGCCACCACCATCGGAAATTGGACTTCTGGGGCTTCATTTTACAATCAAGAATCTCCTAAAGTCGAGTATAGATGAGGGAGAAATGGCTGTGTGAAGTTAAGCATCCATCTGATTAAGCCAAAACTGAGTAACGTTCACTAAAATAGGCATATCTCTTAGAAAAATTATAATTTTTATGTGAGGCAACCTCCATTGGAAATTATATTTCCGGGGATTCAATTTAGACTCAAGAATGACCTGCAAAGGAGTCCAGATGAAGGAGATATGCCCATTTGAAGTCGGGATTGGAAGCAGATTTTTGGTGGCCGACCGGCCACACTTTTGGCTAGTCGGCCACTGGTGAAAAAGCTAGATATTTTGTGCTAGCTGTCCCCCAAAAGCTCCAGCTATTCAAGGCTTGATATTTTCGACCTGAGGGGCAGTTTTTCTATATATACCAGGCCTTCCTTCATGGTTTAAGGTTCCAAAAAATTCTAAAAGTTCCAATTCTTGGAATTCTCTCTCTATCTCTATCTTGCAATACATATACCTTACCCAAACACTTCCTAAACCAATATTAGAGCTCTCCTTGCTGAGATTGTTAAGTCCAAATTTTAGCCCGTAGAGTGAGAATTTGTTGGTTTGTGAACAAAAGTGTTATTCCTCTTTAAGAGGTATAATTTTGAGCACCTTTGCACTACTTCTTTTCTATCTTTTCTTGCTGATTTATAAGTGTTTTTTAACTTTTTTTATGGGCTGAAGCATGTGGTTTAAGGCTATTAAATGTAGAGGGGTTAATCACCCTTCTTTGAACCTTGTTCTCTAAGCCTTTCCACTTGTGTTTCCCATCCCTTCATCAAATTTTTTCCAAATTTTTATCATTGATTTTTAGAATTTTCAAAGGCTAAAAATGTTGTCCTGAGGTCCCAAAAGTAGAGGGGTTAGCCACCCCTCTTTATGCTTGTTTACTAGCTCAAAAGCTCCATGTTTTATCTTATTGTTTTAGCTACTTTTGTCTTCATTCCAACATGTTTTCCAACTGATTTTGGGCTATAAAAACTCTATGTTTTTGGGTTGAAGCTTGGGTCCTAAGGCCATTAAAAATTGAGGGGTTGATAGCCCTTCTTTCTACCTTATTTTGGAGGCCTTTGCCCCGGTGTTTCCCACCCTTGCATCATTTTTTTAAGAGCTTTTAAACACTGTTTTTCAGAGGTTTTTTAGTGGTTAAAATCATGTTTTGAAGTCCAAATTTAGATGGGTTAGCCTCCATTCCTTGTGTCTTGCTTACTAGCCTAGTATGCTCTACGTGTTAGCTTAATTTTCTAACTTTTGTTAGCTTAATTTCAGTATGTTTTAGGGCTATTTCAGGCCTGTTTTAAGACTACTTTGAGTTGTTCGTGGCATTTGAGCTTTGCCTTGTATGCTTGTAGTGTAATAGTCCTCACAAGTTTGGTGCTCTAGGCCTTAGACACCATCTTGTTTGAGTTGATAGCATTTATTTATGCTTTTATCACTCATTTTCAGCACTTAAGCATCTCTGTAATCTCCCTTGTTTCTTGGCTTTTATTTGCTTTGAAAGGGTTTCAAACTACTTGCTTGTTTAAAGCATGAGATTGAGGTTTTGTGCTTAATGGTTTAATCCCTTTGGGGTTCATTACCAATGGCATGATGTCTCTTTCATGCCTAAAACAACTTTTGGTTTGAGCCCTCTTTCCGTTGGATGACTTAATCTCACCCCTTGGACTTAATTGATTGAAGGATGGAAAGGTGACTAAAATGGGGTAATTAAAACTTGGAAATAAAAGTGAGCAAGATATTAATTTGTTGTGTTCAATCAGACTTTAATTGAACACATGAAAACTTGGGCCATTTCATACTCATAAGTGATGAAATGTGCCAAGTTTCCAAGGTCAACCACTTCTCTTGATCTCTTATGAAATGGAGGAGGTTAAAGTATCATTTTGTTGCATTTAATGAAATTGCACACTTTGATTTGTGAGCCATCATGCAATGAAATTGCTTGAGTTGATGGTTTGTGAACTAAAGTTTGTCTCCCTTTGATTTGTCCATGAAAAGGGGGAGGGGGGTGAATTGTGCAAACAAAGCCTTGAAAACACACTGTTTTGCTCTGTTTGCTCTCTATTGCAGCAAGGAAGTCCAAGTTATCAGTGGCCGACAGCCATCACCAATAGCCGACCGGCCACCAATGGTAGCCGACCGGCCCCTTGTCAGCCATTAGTGAAATTTGCACAGTGTGTTGGTAAGGTGGAGCAGAGGTGTTTTGGAAGTGGGCAGAATTGTTGGTGTTCAATGTGCAAATAAAGGCATTTAGCAGCAAAGCAGTGGTTTTTCGGGTGGAAATCGAGCATGCATGGGCCTCCCTCGCTTCCCGGGATTAGCTAATTAGTTTAATTAGAAATAGATCAAATATGTGTTGTAATTAATTAGTTTTAGCTAATTAAGTGTTGTAAAGAATTAGTTAGTTTAACTAGTTATTCAATTTTGTTTTGTAATTAGTTAACTAGAATTAATTCGATTTGTAATAGTTAGTTAGCTAGTATAGCTAGTTAATTAGTTTCAAGTTTTGTATTAGTTAGCTTAATTAGCTTAGTTAGCTATTTAGCTTTTATTCATTCGGACCCTCCTTCGCGAGGGCGTAATGTTATAATAAGTGTGCGTGTGTGTGTATGTCTTCCAACCCCACGTCTTTCTCCATTTTATTTAATCTCTTTTGATGGTTAGATTAGGGACATGTTTTAATTAGCATACCTTATGCTTGCATCCATTCATTTTGTATTGCATGCACCGATGCTCGGCGCATCATTCAAACTGCATTGCCATTTCAATATCATCTTCGAATACGTGTTTAATCGCATGTTGTTCAAATCGATCCATATGCCATATTAGTAGTCGAGCCTATTAATTGCATATTGTATGTGTTGCATTAGGAATCTTGTATAGTTGGGAATCATACATATTTTTCTAACTCATATTTTCTTAGCTAAGAGTACTAGGTGAGTTTTACGCTTTAGCATACTTGCATAAGTGTGAATGCTGCCATAATTAGCATGCTTACCATGAGGCTATATACTTAAATGCTAAACTACATGAATGCTTGTGGATGAAGGCTTGTTGTTTGAATTGGAACGATTCAATGAATGTAAGTTTTAAGCCTACTATGTTTGGTGTCAGATCCGCAAACTTTAAGCCCACTTGAGGGGGCAAATTCAAACCATTTTCGCGAAGAGACGTGAGTTGAATTGTTCCAAATTAAGCAAACTGGTCTATATTTGATTGTGCGCATCACATAGTAATGTTAGCTAAATAACCGGAACAAGAGCACATAATATTTATGAAATATCATATCATGATTAATAGAGGCCGATCTTTGATTGGGCAAGTGGGGGTGCTCAATTCATGACCTTCCCCACTCGTACCCAAGTTCCCGAGCCGAGGCAACTTTGGTGATGACGGACACATGGCCTTCGGCACAAGTCAAGCTTTCCTAAATTTCTCCAAAACAAAAAATATCTAGGTGACGACTTTGTATCTGGTAAAGCAGTCCAATTTTGGCATTATTTGATTTAATATCAATTTTCCAAAACGATTTGTCGGGTTTGGACTCTTTGGTGTTTATTAATTTCATATTACACTTGTGAGATTAGATTCAGAACCGCGGGAGTCCGAATTGTGAGGCCTTCTTTTCAAACCTTTCGAAAGGGGGGCGCGAAAAAGGTGAGCCACACCCACCTCAACCGGCGGTTAGGTCCTGCTTTAATTTAGAATTAAAGTTGCTGAAAAATCATTATTTTCCAACAATCCCCCACATGAATAAAATTTGCCGAATAAAGAAAACCGGTCAATGCTTAACAACAAAGACTAGGAGAGAGAGCACATAGAATAACCCTGTATCAGAAAAGGTACTGTTGGCCTTGAACCTTTTGTAGTGAATGCCTATCGGATTTACTGGTTGACCAGTGAATGTGATGTCTTGAACTGTTCTGCCGTTTGTGTAAATTGAGACAATAGACCTCACACAGGAGTTACTCCAACCATTATTCTTGTTCTCACTGGAGTGTCTGGTTTGGCCCTGGAATACTAGCTTGGTTCAGTGAGTGTTTTTCAAGAATTTAGCCTTGTTAATTCTTAAAGAAGTGGCCCCACTTCGCACTCACATAGGTGACCTACATAAGGTATCTCTCTATACCATGGTTGACAATTCACAACACTTAGGTCATTAAAAGCATCAGCTTAACCTCCCACTCCATAGGGTATCACTGTATAAAGGAATGGGCAGGAGGATTTACCTCCACAATGACTCATCCGTTATACGCAATTAGGTTGTCCCTTTGAACCTAGATCTTGGGATCTTTAGTCAACTAGGTGGGTTTTCCATTCTGGTAACATTACTAAAGGCCTTAACCCCATTCCTCTTGACGATGTTTCTACTAACTCTCGAGTTAACCCTTTGGTTAGCGGATCCACAATATTGTCCTTGGACTTTACGTAGTCTAGAGATACAACTCCATTAAAGAGTAGTTTTCGTATGGAATTATGTCTACGACGGATATGTCTAGACTTTCCATTATACATATGACTTTGTGCCTGTCCATTTGCCGATTGGCTATCACAATGAATACAGATAGCAGGTGTAGACTCGACTTTCTTCGCGCGCCCCCCTTTCGGAGAGGTGCGAAATGGTCTCCTACAGTTCGGACTCCTGTCACGGTTTTGAATTTAATCTCACAAAATGCAATGTGAGATTAATAAACACCAAAGAGTCCAATCTGGCAAATCATTTTGGAAAATTAGATTTTAGATCAAATAATGCCAAAACAGGACTGTTTTGCCAGATTACAGAGTTGCCACCTAAATATTTTATTTTTGGGAAATTTAGGAAATCTTGACTCGTGCCAAAGGCCACGTGTCCGTCATCACCAAAGTTGCCTCGGCTCGGGAACTTGGGTATGAGAGGGGAAGGTCCTGAAATGAGCACCCCCGCTCGTCCAATCAAAGATCGGCATCTACTAAGCATGATATGTTGTTTTATAAACCTCATGTGTTCTTATCTAGTTATTAATCTAGCTTTACTATGTAATATACACGCATAGAAGTATAGACTAAATCACAAGACTTGGAACAAATTCACTCATGTTTTTTTTCGAAAATAGTTTGAAATTGCCACCCTCAAGTGGGCTAAAGCGCAGATTTGCCACCCTCAAGTGGGCTTAAAAACATGATTTGCCACTTCGCAAAATGGGCTTAAAACTCACAATCATCGAATTGTCCCAATTCAAGCAACCAAGCCTTCATCCACAGTCATTCATGTAGTTTAGCATTTAAGCAAATAGTGTCATGGCAAGCATTCGAAACATGGAAACACTCACACTCATGCAAGTATGCTAAAGCGTAACACTTACAGTGTACTCCGAGCCAAAACAAAAGCTAGTTAGAAATATGCATGATCCTAACTATGTTAAGATGCCTAATGCAACACATGCAATAATGCAACTAATAGGCTCGGCTATCTAAGATGGCATATAAATGCAATAATTCGATACACGTATTCAAATAAGTATTGAAATACGATGTAGTTTGAATGATGCGTCGAGCCTCGGTGCATGCAAGACAAATGAATGATGCAAACATGCAAGCATAAGGTATGCTAATCAAAACGTGCCCTAAACTAACCATCAAAAGTGGTTAAGTAAAAGGGAGAAAGACGTGGGGTTGGAAGACATGCACACACACACGCACACTTATTACAACATTGCGCCCTCTCGAAGGAGAGTCCGAATAAATAAGCTAAGCTAGACTAAGCTATGCTAATTATTACAAACCAACTAATTAACTATTCTAAGCTAATTAATTGCAACATATTGAATTTGAATAACTAGTTACACAAACTAATTAATTACAACACTTGCATTAATTAGCTACAACTAACTAATAAAGCAATAAAGTGGTGTCACGGGCGAGGGGGACATGCATGCTCAGTTGCTTCCTCCCGAAAATCCATCGCCTTGCCATCGGTTGCCTCTGTTTGCACTTGCCTTGATCTCTGAACGTTGAACCAACTTCCAGAATGCTTATGCCGTAACTCAGATACATTTTTGCACAAAAATGGACTTGTGCCGGTCGGCCACAAAAAGTGGTTGCCGGCCACCTTAATTGGCTGGTCGGCTAGTATAAGTGGCCGGTCGGCCACCCCTTTTTTCAGGCTTCTGGTTTTGCTGCAATAGAGAACAACAGAGGCATAACAATGTATTTTTCAAGGAATGTGTGTACTACCATCCTCCTTATCATTTCTCAAGCTCAAAAGAGTATAGCACTTGGCTCTCAAGCCACCAATTAAGCATTTTCATGCATAATGGCCAAAGAGCCAAGCTTGTAGAAGCTTAATAAATGTGCAAATAGACTCAAAAGGCCACCACCCTATCATACATGACCAAGGGTGACGATGACCAAAACACATGGCACGTTTCATTACTTTGAGTATGAAACATCCCACATTTCTTGTGTTTGGATTAACGTCTGATCCAAACACATGCAATTCAACACAAATGCTTATCTTAGTCATGTTTTACTTGTCCAATTCTTATTTACACATTTTACATTACTGATTAGTCCTTTAACCGATTAAGTCCAATGTGATTGTCCTCTAATTGGAAAGATGGCCTAAGCCACAAGAACCTTGAGCATGAAAGAGGTCTCATGCTGTTGGTTAGTAGAAACCCTCAAGAGAGGATTAAAACCATTAGGCATGAGAGGCTCAAGTTCACATTCAAGCTAACAAGGGGCTCAAGGCCACTTTCAAAACAAATTGAAAAGTGAAGAATAGAGGGAGGTTGCAGACTTTTCAGTGCTGAAATGGCATGAAAAATAATGCTACAACATGCAAACAACTCATGTACAACATGTTAAGAGCCAAAGATAACAAAACTAGTGAAGAGCACTACACTAGAGGCATGCAATATCAAGCTCAATTGACCAAACCAGCTCTGGACAGAGCTTAAACATAACAAAAACAATGGCTAGATCATGCTGGAATTGAAGCACAAAAAGCTATAAAACATGCTCATGTGTTGGCTCACAAGCTAGGCTCAATGCACAACTCTCAAAAGCAATGAAAGAGTGAAATATATGAGAGTGTGATAGAGATATAAGCACTGAAATCACATGTTAAATGATGCTACAACATGCAATCATCTCGTGCAAAACATGTTAGAGGCCTTAAATCACTAAGCTAGTGAAGCCATTTGCACTATAGCTATGCAATACAAAGCTCACATGGGATAAACACTTCAAAACAGTCCTAAAACAACTTAAATGAAGTTCTAAAATATGCTTGAAGTAGGCTAGAAAAAGATAGAATGAAATGCTAATTCATAGCACAAACTAAACTAGCAAGCACAATTGCACTACAAGCATACAAAGCAAGCCCTAAGTGACCAAACCAGCTCAAAACAGAGCTAAAGCAGGTCAAAAAAAGTAGCAAAAACATGCTGACATCACGCCATAAGATGGTAGAAAAACATGCTCACATGTTGGGCCATCTACACATATAAACAAGACACAAGGAGGGGAGGTCACCCCTTCCTATTTTGGACCTCAAAACACACTTTCTACCACTGAAATTCCCCTGGAATCCAGTGGTTTAAAGGCCAAAAAAAGTTACTTTAAAAGGCTTTGAAAGATGGCACAACACTTAGCAAATAAGCAACAAAAGAGGGTGGACCACCCCTAACTCCAAAAAGGCCTTAAACTACCATTTTTGAACCTTTAAAATAGAGGTTTTTGTAGTTGAAAACCAGGCCAAAAACAGTTTGCAAAGGTGGCAAAACAAATGTTCAAAATAAGCTTAAATGGGGTAAGTTCTATACCTTTGAAACAAAGCACACAATAGGCACAAATCTGAGCTTAAACCACCATTTTAGAGCTCAAAGAAAGCTCCAAGAGAGCTTTAATCAACCTTAGCCCAAGGATGAACCACTTTGGTTAAGGGTTGATAGGTTAAAGTTTGAAGTATGCATGCTTCTAAGCACAAATGCTCAAGAGAGAGAGAAATCTAGAGAGAAAGGATTATAGAGGAGAGAGAGAGAGAGAGAAAGGCTCCCAAACTTTCCTAACCTTCCAAAATGAAAGATATGGCCTCCATATATAGCAAAATACAAGCCTTGGTCAAAATATCTGCAAAACAGACAGTTGGAGCTTGTAAGAGATAGCTGGAGGGGAAATATCTACAAAATATCTGAGTTTGGGACATTAGTGGCCGGTCGGCCACTTTCTGGCCGATCGGCCACCCCTAGTGGCCGACAGCCCACATTTGTGGCCGACAGTAAAAATCTGCTCTCCAGATCCAACTTCAAATGGGCATATCTCCTTCATCTGGACTCCTTTTTAGGTCATTCTTGTGCCTAAATTGAAGCCCCAGAAGTATTGTTTCCAATGGTAGCAGCCTCACATAAATATTCCAAGTGTTCTAAGAGATATCCCTCTTTTAGTGAAGACTACTCAGTTTCGGTCCAACCAAATTGATGCCTAACTTCAACCAGGCATATCTCCCTCATCTGGCCTTGGCTTGAGGAGATTCTTGAGTGAAAAATGAAGCCCCGGAAGTTCACTTTCCAATGGTGGTGGCCTCATAGATGAAATCCAAGTGTACAAACGGATAGGCCTGATTTAGCGAAGGCCGCTCGACTCTCTCTTAACGGTTCATGCCCAACTTCTTCCCCAACTTTGTTTCTCAGAAGTTTGAAGGTGTTCCCCAAGGCCTGAGGAGCCACAAACTCAAGCCAAGAGGCAACCAAAGTCAAGCCTTCAAGGGTAAGTAGCATTTTTCCTTTTTTGAGCTTATTTTGGTATCTTCTCTTAGCCATATGTGCTTACTGACCGGGCGAAAGGGGGTGCTCATAGCTGACCTTCCCCGATCGTACCCAAGCTCCCGAGCCGAGACAACTCCGGTGATGACGGACATGTGGCCTTCGGCACCGAGTCAGGGTTTCCTAAATTCTCCCATAAAAAAAATATTTAGGTGGCGACTCTGTATCTGGCAAAGCAGTCCATGTTTGGCACTACTTTTTCAAAAATCTGTTTCTCAAAGCAGTCCATGTTTCCCACAGGCGCGTCTACAACTGCACAACTTTCACCACCAAAGAAACAATCAGTAGCGCCCAAGTTTTAAGGGCAGTAAAAAATGGGGTGTCTGTAGCAAGCACATGTTTCAGCCAACGTGGAATATCGTCAACGAACTGGCGAAGCCATTCAGCTTCTTTAGTTACTTTATCAAAAGCAATAAACTCAGATTCCATCTTTGATCTCAATATACACGGTTGCTAGGAAGATTTCCAAGACACAGCTGCCCTTCCGAGGGTAAACACATAACCACTAGTGGATTTGGAGTCCTTTATATTAGATATCCAATTAGCATCACTATACCCTTCTAATACCGCGGGTATCTACTATAATGCAGCCCATAATCTCGAGTGTAACATAGATAACCTAACACCCCATCTAATGCCTCTTTAATGAGTAGCATTTGGATTACTCGTGTATCTACTAAGCCTGCTAATAGAGTAGGCTATATCCAGCCTTGTACAACTCATTAGATACATCGAACTTCCAATGACCCGAGAATATTTTTAGCTGAGAGACACTCTCACCATTATTATTGGTCAAATGTAGACTCACGCCTACCGGTGTCCTAGACGCACTTGTATCTAATTTACCAAATTTCTCAAGCATCTTCTTAACATAATGAGACTGGGAAAGTACAAAACCACTAGATGTTCTGGTAATCTTAATACCTAGAATGACATCTACAAGGCCCCACATCTTTCATGTCAAACTTGGAGTTTAACAATCTCTTGGTAATTCTAATCATTTCATCATTACCACCAACAATGAGTATGTCATCTACGTATAGACACAAAATGACATAACTTTTGTCAATGTCTTTAATATATACACACTTGTCACACTCATTGATTCTAAATCCATTTAACAACATAGCGTTTGTCAAACTTCTCATGTCATTGCTTAGGAGCTTGCTTCAAACCATATAATGGCTTGACAAGCTTACAGACTTTCTTATTTTTCCCCAGAGCTGAAAACCCCTCAGGTTGCTCTATGTAGATTTCTTCATCTAAATCTCCATTTAAGAAAGTTGTTTAATATGCATTTGATGGATCTCCAGACCACGTAAAGCGGCTATCGTAATCACCATGTGAATGGATGTAATCCTTGTCACAGATGAATACGTATCAATGTAATTCAAGCCTTCTCGCTACCTGTATCCTTTGAGCTTTATACTTATCAATTGACGCATTCACTTTTATCTTTCTTCTAAAGATCCACTTACTCCCTAAGGCCTTACTGACTGGGATTTGATCAACCAACTCCCAAGTATGGTTCTATAAGATGGAGTCAATTTCACTTTTAATTGCTTCTTTCCATACAGACTTTCAGATGAAGTCACAGCTTCATGGAAAGTTCGAGGTTCTCCCTCTAACATATAAGTCAAGAAGTCCGGACCAAAGGACTTTGTGGTCCTAGCCCTTTTACTCCTTCTTGGCTCATCTACTTCCTTATCTTGATCATCTACTTAATCATCTATGTGATCATTGTCACCTTCAACCTCTTTCATGGAACTCGGAAGCCCTTTTTGGATACGATAAGGAAATACATTTTTAAAGAAAGATGCATTTCTAAATTCCATAATAGTATTCTTGTGTATATCTAGAATAACAGACTTATACACAAGAAATCAGTATGCATTGCTATATTGTGCGTAACCGTTGATTACAAAGTCAACAGGTTTTTAGGCTTATCCAAACCCTCTTGGGTTTAGGTATTACCACCTTTTGCATGACACCCCCACATTTGTAGAATTTATACAAAAGCTCTTGAATTTTTCCAAAAATTCATACAGGGTCTTTAAATAATTCATTTTGTCACAATGATTATGAAACTCTCAAAATCATATCACCGTAAATACATTCCTAGACTGTCATCAACCGAAGTAGGCATGCAAACATATTTGGTCCAACCTATCACTCTGAAGCCAATAGTCTTACTATTAGGAAACACAAATCCAGTGTTCAATAGTCTACTATTCGGAACTTCATAACATGACCAGTAGTCTTATCAGCATGTAGTTAGTAGACTTTCTACTATTAGGAATCACAATGTTTAGCCTGTGATCAGTAGTCACTTTACTACTGGGAATCACAATATCCTGACATAGGATCAATAGACTCTTTCATTACTAGGAATCATCATGTCTTGACATATGATCAGTAGCCTCTCCACTACTAGGAACCATCATGTCTTGACATGTGATCAGTCATCTGTTTACTACTAGGAACCACAATCTCATACTGTATAGCCAGTGGTCTAACACCTCCTATAAATAACTAGTTTTCTATCTCTGTGATTAGTGATCTTGTACTCAATAGGAGGCACCAATTTAAGAATATATTTGGAATTTAAAAATTCAAAAATATATTCACCCACCTGAACGTGTTGTCTCATCTTTGCTTTCAAGCAAAGTCACATAGCAATCATATATGCTATAATTGACACAAGGTTAACATACTAGTTGCCTCTAATTAATTCAGAGATATTATTATGCAATCTTATGATTTCCTTAATCATGCTTGATCTCTCTAGATCTTCCTTTAAAAACCTTGCAAGGCTTAAGGTTGTTAGGTGGAACAACATTTCTGTTGTCACCTCTTGAAGCCATTTCTGAAAAATCATAACATAATTTCACTATTTTGTTTTTCTAAAAAGTAAACTTAACACTAGAAAATCCACAGTTTGAAATTTAATTCAAAACTGATCTTACCACTTACCCTAGAATCGAACATGGTCAGGAAAGTTTCTAGGAAGACTGGAGGGGTCACATCGGTCCTACTTAAGACCCGGCTAACTTTAGATAAAAACTTTCAAGAGTATGTTGACTCCTAGACTATGGGAAACAAATTTAAAATTAAGTTTTCTAGAGGATAAACAAGGTTATAACAAGCCAACTCCCATGCAAATAAAATTTTCTACTAGAATTATACCACTCATAAAAGTTAACCGGTACTCTCGGAACTGAGCCCATTATTTCTAAATAAAATCAAAAATATTTTAGCTAATGCTAAAATTTAGTTTCTTTTCTCAAAACCAAAACACTTTGGAAATAATCAGATTATAAACCAAAACTCTTTGGAAATAATCAGAGTATAAACCAAAACTCTTTGGAAATAATTAGATTATAACCATAGACTTTCTCCAAACGTGGTTTTCCAACACTTTGGGAATAAAATGATTAAACCCAAAGACTTCCTCAAACCCCAAAGGTTTGAAACCAAATCTGTCTTAGTTGTCATTTCTGAACAAATAAAAACCACTCTTTAGCCAAGACTAAACATTTTAGTTTCTATTACAGAAAACCAAACCAAATTACAGGCAATACAAAAAATTGCTACAACAATGATTAAGCAAATAAAATGCTTCTAACAATACAAGAAAATAAAACTTGCTGTTACACAATCGTTAAAAACCAACTAAACCCAAGCAAAAAATTGCTTTAATTAATCCATAATGATTTTATTTAGTCCAAAAGTTTTTCTACGCTTAGGTATTCCAGTTCAACACAAAGGCTAGTATTTCAAACATTTTTGTTTTGACATCCCAAATACTATTCATTTGGTTTTGTATTTGTTTTTTTCAAACCCTTTTGCATAGATATTCTTGTAAAGAAAATTAGTAGAAAACCAAGAAAAAAATACAAACCAAATAATCTAAAGAAACTGTAAAATAATAAATTAATTTAATAGCAAAATTAAGAAAAATTAAAATGCTAGACAAGTTATACAATTAAACTTGTTACTCTAAAAATTAATAATAAAATTAATTGACAAGAGTTATATGAAATTATAACACCATAATCATGTAAATAAATATAACACAAAGGCTAGTAGTTCAAACATTTTTGTTTTGACATCCCAAATACTATTCATTTGGTTTTGTATTTGTTTTTTTCAAACCCTTTTGAATAGATATTCCTATAAACAAAATTAGTAGAAAACCAAGAAAAAAATACAAACCAAATAATCTAAAGAAACTGTAAAATAATAAATTAATATAATAGCAAAATTAAGAAAAATTAAAATGCTAGACAAGTTATACAATTAAACTTGTTACTCTAAAAATTAATAATAAAATTAATTGACAAGAGTTATATGAAATTATAACACCATAATCATGTAAATAAATATAAAATTAACACTTTCAATTGGCAAGAGTTACAAAACCTTAAACATTATAACCATGAGTTATATATCAATTATTACATAATAAATATGTAAATAAATTGAACAATTAACACACAATTAATTGTAAATAACTCATGTGAATAATTCTAGCAATTAACATGTGAATCATTTTAGAAATAAAATCATGCAAACAATTCTAGAAACATAAACTAAATTTAAAAAATAAAATAAAATAATAAGCATGTAACCAATCAAAATGCATAATTTAAAATCATGAATTTCCAGGAAACACAAACAATGGACTTAATGCAAATTGATTTGTAACCAAAACATTTCACATTGACTTCTGGGCATAAAAACCTAATTGAATTTATATAAAGCAACAATATGCATTTATGGATTTAAATCTATGGAAACAACCTATTCATACAAAGAATTTGAGATTCTAATTAACACTGCTCATGAATCTAAATTTTTATACATTAAACTAAGCCAAAGCTCTATGCTACAGGTGGTTGATTGTTGGGAATAAAGAGTAGCATGCAAAGCTATATATATATATATATTATGTAACAGTCACACAAGCATATATATATTACTTAATGTAATTTCCTAATCATGACTTCCATAAACAAACAAAGGTGTAGACACAATCTGCAAAGATGCTACAGAAACCAAAACAACATTTCTGGGCAAATTATAATGAAACAAAGTAAAAGTAGTGATGAAGCTATTTGTTTTATTTGATTAAAAAATGCATTTAATCTGTTTTAAGTTTGTTGTACAACTTTTGTAAATCAAACAAAATAAATAGATTTATATTGAACAACCACTTAGAATTTTAGAACAGGAGCATGCTAAAATTTACAGAAATTCATAATAAAATAAAACTAGTAAAAGGAAGTAAACTGATGCCTGTGTGATACCATAGTGTCCTTAAAATAGATTCACCGCCTCCCGATGGATGCTAGAGGTACGCCGACATCTGTCTCCCAAGATATGACGGTCGAAACCAGCTAATACAGAAACACCTTTTGAATAGCTTTGGTGAACTTGACAATGAATGCACTCTCTCTAACAAGAATCAAAGAAGAGGCTAACAAAAGAAGATATGAAAATTTTTCTTTGGTGTAAAAAACCATCTCCAACTTTTTATCTCAAAACACTATCTCATTTTCCATCACAAAATCTCTGTAAAAACAACCTACTAAGTTTGAGGAGAAAGGCCTCAATTTATACTAGTAGGGGAGAGTCTTAGTCATAAAGGCTAACATTAATAGGGTCATCAAATGTAGAGTTGCAAAGGTTCAAAACTTCAAAACCATTATAGAAATCATAATGTGTATATAATGTATAAGTTTTGAGAATTGTTGGCTGTATAATTTGTAAAAGCCAATCACAATTTAATATGTGGCACGAAGAGGGCAATTTGGGGAGTTAATACAAGTTGCCAACCAAAGTCAAACACGTGGTAGTTCGTATTGGTAATAATGGATCTGCATAGCACTGTAACAATCAAGGGATATAAGGTGATGTGGCCTAACGGTTACTCACAAAGTTTAAATTCAAAATTAGAAGGGAAGCTTAACTGCAAGAGTGACGTAGTGGGACTGACTGTGAGAGAGCATGTTCAGCAATCATGGGAGGACATGTCAACAGTTGAAAGCCTACTTCGACAGTTATCATTGAAAAGTATAAATAGTAGAGAAGGCCCTAGAATAAAGCTGGGACTCAGATCAAAAAACCAATTTATTTACTTCATTTTTCCTTTCAGCTTTTACAGTTCTTTACATTTTCGCACTTTAATTCCTGTACTGCGCTTCATTTCCTAGGAGTAGTTTCAAATAGCTTATTGCTGTAAACATCTACGAGGCCGGGTCAGATCATTGTAAGTTTTCATTTTACTTAATGAAATTCAAATTCTGAAATTGTTCTGCACTTGTTATTATTTACTAAATTCTCCTAAACAAGCCACCAGTAAAAGTCCTCCTCATTAAGGCTGAGAGAACTATAACACAATTGTTTGATAATTTGTTGGCAATTAATATTCTGTTAGGACTAATTGATCCTTGCTGGCACGCTTAAAATTACATTATTAACCTTCAAAAGTGAAAAAAGCCAACATATATTTTTGGCACACCTAGTGGGATAGTAAAATGGCTAGACGTAGGAGACAAGAAGAAAATGAATGCCTGGAAGAAAGTGTGGAGGGAGAGGTAGAAGTACCTGATCCAGAGGATAATGTGATAACACATCCTATGGAAGCACCTATCTCATCAGAACCTATAGTCGAACAGACCAGCAATTCGGAACATGGATCACTTGTTAAAAATATTAGACAAGGCCATGGAATTGGATCATCCATTGTTTCGTCTACCCAGCCAATGAATCTATGTAGAGGCTTGGTAGACGCCATAGGACAGCAGTTAATGTATACAATGGAAAGATGGGCAACTGTAGACACCCCATTTTTGATCGTCCTTAAGACTTGGGCGGTATTGATGGTTTTCTTGGTGATGAAAGATGTGTAGGGCAAAGGTTCGATTTCTTCAACAAGAGGAGAGCCAAATCCTAACCACACGCCCCATTCTGGACCGAGACTATTTTGAACGGTTTTTAGACCTTAAAACCCTCTCTTTCAAAGCATTTTTGAAAATAAGTTCCTACGATGTTCCGAGGCTCGCATTTCGTTAAATGTTGCACTTTTCGGTAAACCAAGCGAGGACAAAGTGGAATTGAATGAAAGAGAGATGACATCTTTGAAAAATCTTTCAAAACACATTGTTAAGGGGTTTGGAGTTGAACAAAATTGGAGGAAAGGGAAGAAACCAAGTTAAAGAAGAAGGTGGGTATGAATCGCTAAGAGAGAGTCGAGCGGTCCTCGCTAAATCAGGTTTATCTATCTATACACTTGGATTTAAGCTATGAGGCCACCACCATTGGAAAGAAGACTTTCGGAGTTTCATTTTGAACTCAAGAATCTCCTAAAGCTGAATCCGGATGGAGGCGATATGATTGGTTGAAGTTGGGCATTATTCCGATTGGACTGAAACTGAGCAGCCTTCACTAAATGAGGTATAACTTTTTGCAAAGTTGTAATTTTGACACAAGGCTTCACCATTGGAAAGCTTACTTCTGGGGCTTCAATTTGGGCACAAGAATGACCTAAAAAGGAGTTCATATGAAGGAGTTATACCCATTTGAAGTTAGACCTGCAGAGCAGAATTTCCTATTGGCCACAAATATGCACAGTCGGCCAAAAAAGTAGCAGATCGGCCATCACAAGTAGCAGATCGGCACCAAAGATGGCCAATCGGCCAAGAGTGACACAAATTCAGATTTTTTGAAGATCTTTTCCCTCCAGCTGTTTCCAGCGAGCTCCAGCTGTCCCAATTTAGATATTTTCGACCAAAGCTCTTGCTTTTGCTATATATGAAGCCAAATATCTCATTTTGCAAGGGTTGGAACATTTTGAAGGCTTAGAGAAATTTGAGCGCTTCTCACTCTAGAATCCTCTCTCTCTAGAATTTTCAGACCTAAATCTCTGCCTCTCTCTCTATAGTTCACTCTCTCTTCCACTTTTGTGCATAAAAGTGCATAGAAGCAGAGAAATACAACTAGTTTGCCAAGGCATCCTTCATCAAAGTTGCATATCTATGGGTTGAGGTCCTTTGGAACTTATTTTTGGGCTGTTGGAAGGTCATTTCAGCCAACAAAGTGGCTGTTTTGCTGCTGTGCATCAAGAGGTATATCTCTCTCCCTTTTGGCTTGTTTTGCATACAAGCTTTGTCATAGTTTTCAACTACTTTGGGGCTATTTTTGGGGTGGTGTTGAACTAAAAAAAACTCTGTTTTCCCTCTATTTTTCAGTCCTAAAAGTGTTGGTTTGTGCCTTGGTTGGCTAGGGGGTTGTCCTCTCTTTTGCTCCTTGGCTTGTAAGGCCTTGTGAGCTAACTTTCAAACTTTTCAAACAACTTCTTTTTGGCCTTAGAACCACTGAATTCTAGAGGAATTTCAGTAGTAGAAAACTTGTTTTGAGGTCCCAAATAGGAGGGGATAGCCTTATCTCCTTGTCTCTCCATGCCATGCCTGTTACCACTATAAAGTAGCATCTTTTTGTGACTTATGTTAGTTCTTTTCAAGCATGTTTTTGTGACTTTTAGGACCTGATATAACTCTATTTCGGGCTTGGTTTGCTCAGCCCTTGCATGCTCTATACACTTGTAGTGTAATCCTTGCAATCTAGCCTAACATGCATCATGCTTTGGACCATCATTCTAGCATGATTTTGGCTCTACTCCAGGAAGATTTTACTAATGTTCTGCCATGCTCTAGGTCTGATTTAAGTGTTTTGGGTTGTGCATGCCTTGCTTTGTATAGCCATAGTGCATTCTTGCTCACTAGCTTTGAATTTCCGAGTCACTAGCATGCATTGCTTGGGCTATTTGCATGATTTGGCATCATTTAGTATGTGATTTCAGAGCATGTTTCACTGCCATATCTTCACATCTTTCACTCTTTCAATGCTTTGGAGGGTTGGTGCTTTATGCCTTAAATATGAGCCAATGCGTATGCCATCTTGCCTAGCTTTTTGGGCCACCATTTCAGTATGCATTTGGTCTTATTTTTCCATGATACAACTCTGTTTTTTCATTGGTTAGAGCATCCCTCATTTGCTTCTTACACTTGTAGTGTAAATCCTCTTTGCTAGCCTTGTATGCCTAATGATTGAGCTTGTTATTCTAGCGTGTGTTGACTTGGTAATAGCCCATTTTTGGTGTTATTTTGACATGCCATAACTCTGATTTTTGTTGGTGGAGTCATCTCATGCTTGGTTTTGGTAGGTGTAGTGTAATCCTCCTCATTGGCCTTACATGCGTCATGTTTTATGACTCTCATTCTAGCATATGTTGGCTATGTTCAAGCATGTTTCTAGCATTGTTTTGACCTGCCTTGGGACTGTTTTGAGTCACCTTGGCCCTTTGGGGCTTGCTTGATAGGGCTATGGTACAAGTACCTTTGCTAGCCTTAAGCTTTGTGATTCCTAGCATGCTTTATTTGTGATATGTGCATGATTTGACATCATTTCTTACATGATTTTAGAGCATATTTCATAGCTACACTCTCACATTTGTCACTTCTTAATTGTGTTTGAGAGTTGACCTTTATGCCTAGCTCATGGGCCAATGCATGAGCATGCATTTTCTTGCTTTTAATGCTAGCATTTAGGAGCATTTTGGCCATTGTCTTGGCATGCATGAGGCTTGTTTGAGTTTGGTTTGGTCCATTGAGTATTGCATTACATACCCCTTGCCATTGCATTATTGTTTCCATGTTGTTGCATGTTCATGTTGCTTGCATGTTGTTGTTGCATTATGTTTGGGTTGGACGTCAATCCAAACATGAGGAACAAGGGAAGTTTTATACTCAAAGTGATGAAACGTGCATCATTCCTTGGATCATCGACACCTTTGATCATGTATGATAAGGTGGGGGTTCATCGAGTCCTATGTGTTATTTGAGTGCATTCATTGACATTAATTTGTGCAACTCAGTCTCTTTGGCCATCATGCATTGAGATGCGTGATTGATGGCTCGAGAGCCAAGCGCTACACTCCTTTGAGCTTGAGACATGATAAGGAGTGTGGTTGCACACACATTTTCTTGCAAATATACTGCCATGGCTCTGTTTGTGCTCTGTTGCAGCAAAAAAGAGAATTTACAGGAAGCAGTGGCCGACCAGTCATCAGAGCTGCTGACCAGCCATCAAAGGCTGCCGATCGGCTATCAAAATTGGCCGATAGCCATAAACTCTGGCCGATGGACATTCCTCTTGGCCGACCACCCCTCAGAATGTTTCTAAAGTGGATCAGAAGCATATTGGAAATTGGCACAATTTTCAGAGATACAGAAATGTGCAAACAGAGGCAACATGAGGCACAGAAGTAGATTTCCGAGCGAAACCGACCGAGCATGCATGACTTCCTTGCCCGCGAGGCCATCTCTTTACTCATGATTAGTTCATGTAAATTAGTCATTTGATTTGTTTTGTAATATTCTAACTAGCCTATTATAGCTATTTGTTTCAATTCGGTTGTGTAACAATTAATTAACATAGAGTAGCTTAGCTTAGCTATTTATTCGGACCCTCCGTCGAGAGGGCGAATGTTGTAATAAGTGTGCGTGTGTGTGATGCATGTTTTCCAACCCCATTTCTTTCTCCCTTTTATTTACCAACTTTTGATGGTTAGTTAGGGCGTATTTCAATTAGCATACTTATGCTTGCATGCGTGCATCATTCATTTGTCTTGCATGCACCGGGCTCGGCGCATCATACAAACTGCATTGTATTTCAATTCATATTTGAACACACGTATCAAGTATAGCATTCATATGCCATCTTAGATAGCCGAGCCTATTTTAGTTGCATTTTTGCATGTGTTGCATTAGGCATCTTGTATAGTTAGGGTCATGCATTGATTACTAACTAGCTTCTTTTTTTGGCTTGGAGTACTAGGTAAGCTTTTTACGCTTTAGCATACTGCATGAGATGTGTATGTTGCCATGTTAGCATGCCTACCATGAGGCTATGTGCTTAACTGCTATAACTGCATGAATGCATGTGGATGAAGACTTTATTGCTTGAATTGGGACAATTCATCAAAATGTTAGTTTTAAGCCCACTTGAAGTGACAAATCATGTTGTTTTCTAAGCCCGCTCGAGGGTGGAAAAATCCGCGTTTTAGCCTACTTGCGAGTAGCAATTTCAAACCATTTTCGAAAAACAAATATGAGATGTTTTGTTCCAAATTGAGTGATTTAGTCTATACTTGTATGTTGTGCGCATCACATAGTAAGCTAGCTAATAAACTGGAATAAGAACACATGTGTTTTCAAAAAAACAACATATCATATTAGTGAAGGCCGATCTTTGATTGGGCGAGCGGGGGTGCTCATTTCAGGACCTTCCCCTCTCGTACCCAAGTTCCTGAGCCGAGTCAAATTTGGTGATGACGGACACGTGGCCTTAGACATGAGTCAGGGTTTCCTAAATTTCCCAAAATAAAATATTTAGGTGGCGACCCTGAAATTTGGCAAAGCAGTCCATGTTTGACGGTTTTTATTTTATTTTATTAAAATCGATTTTCCAAAACGATTTGCCGGATTTGGACTCTTGGTGATTAATTAGTCTTACATTGCACTTTGTGAGATTAGATTCAAAACTGTGACAGGAGTACGAACTGTAGTAGCTATGAACGATGATTCGCGCCCTCGCGCGCGGAGTGGAGTTCCGGGCGGTCTAAAGTTTCTAGCAACTCTGCTGGGGATTTAGAGAACTTGACTCGAACATCATGATATATTGTTTTGTTTACACTTATGTGTTTCTTTTTCATTGCATTTGCATTGGTGCACCTAGAACACTGTGTTTGCCGTCTGCTATTCTTCAACGGTTTGCCGGAGGCTTGCTTGGAAAAGCGTGCCATAAGGCTGACCGGTTGCAGGCTCTGCCACGATGGGAACACAAACCTCAATTTTTACCGAGGCGCCCTTTTTGACCATTTGACCTAGTGCATATCAGAATCCATAGTGACCATTCCAACTACGACAGGTTGCTTACCCGATTGTAGGGTGTTTGAAACCGCTGTGTGCGTAGTGAAATCCTAGTTCCTGACAAGATAGGACTGGGAAACTCTACCCCTCCATAGGGGTGTTTTTGGCTCTTGCTTACTTGATACGTGTTGTCAGAGTGTGTCTCTATAGGTTGTATGTATCAGTTGCAAGTCTGAGTATTGGTCTGAGGGTATCAGTTTACAGGCAGAATTTTGGGCAGAATTCAGTAGAGAGCACAGTCATTCAGCTACGCTTATATTTGTTCTGGTGAAATCAGGCTGAGATGCTGTCTGTTTTCTTCTTTTGCAGGGTAGTCTCAAAACCATAGCTTCAGAAGGCTCCAATATCCCCCGAGTACACCAGACTTGTATCGATAAACTTTGTCAAGTCGAAATTGGTTCAGAAAAAACCTGTGTTTACCTCACCCCCATCGGTTATAAGACGAAGGAGGTTCAGGCAGAATTCACCAGTGCAGTTTCTACAGCAATCATCCCTCAGTTCACCAGGGTTTAGTCTGGTTTGGGAATAGTTGTCTGGATTCAGCTAAGCACGAGATCAATCACCCATTCCCATGGCATAGTGTCCCCCAGCCAGTTTGGAAGAACAGATACAGCACCTGCAAAAGACAATCGAGGCACTACAGCAGGATGCAGTCTGTCAGGTTGAAGTCACGGCTCGTCAGACCGAAGTGATAAATAGGCTACAACAACAACAACCACAGTTGGTGTAGACGCGCCCGTGGGCCCCATGCTACAGTTCGGACTCGAATTGTCACGGTTCTTAATCTGAACCAAAGAGTCCAAATCCGGCAAATCGTTTTGAAAAACAGATGTTTTAGAAAGAAGTGCCAAACATGAACTGCTTCACTAGATACAGAGTCACCACCTAAATATTTTATTTTGGGGGAATTTAGGAAACCCTGACTCGGTGTCAAAGGCCACATGTCCGTCATCACCAAAGTTGCCTCGGCTCGGGAACTGGGGTACGATTGGGGAAGGTCAGCTATGAGCACCCCCTCTCGCTCGATCAAAGATTGGCCTCTACTAACCGTGATATCTAGTTTTGAAAACATTATGCGTTCTTATTCCGGTTATTAGCATAGATTTACTATGTTATGTGCACAGCAAACAAGTATAGACCGGGTCTCTTGAATTGGAACAAAACATTTCATGTTTGTTTGTTTGAAACTGGTTTGATGAAGCTACCCGCAAGTAGGCTAAGACATGAATTTTACCACCCTCAAGTGGGCTTAGAAAATATGGTTTTGCCACTTCCAAGTGGACTTAAAACTCGCATTCAATGCATTGTTCCAATTCAAATAACCCAACCTTCACCCACAGGCATTCAGGCAGTTCTATCATATAAGCAGTTAGCCTCATGGTAATTATGCTATCATGGCAACATTCACAGACATGTGGCATGCTAAAGCATAAAAGCTTACCTAGTATTCCAAGCCAAAACAGAAACCAGTTAGTAATCATGTGCATGATCCTAGTTCATGTTAAGATGGCTAATGCAACACATGCAAAATGCAACTAAGATAGGCTCGGCTAATCTACAATGACATGTGAGATGCTACAACTAACACGTATTCAATTTGGAATTGAAGTACAAATGCAGTTAGAATGATGCGCCGAGCCCGGTGCATGCAAAAGGAATGAATGGATGCAAACATGCTATCATACTGTATGCTAATTGAAACATGCCCTAGACTAACCATCGAAAGCTAGTAAATAAAAGGGAAGAAAGACGTGGGGTTGGAAGACATGCACACACTCACGCACACTTATTACACAACTGCCCTCGCTCGGAGGGTCCGAATAAATAATACTAAATTAATTATTACAGAATTTCTAATTAATTAACAAATTAAATGCAGAAAGAAGGTGGCCACAGCCTGCCTCGGGATGCGTGAATGATGCATGCTTGACTCGCCTCGCCCGGAAACTCGCTGCCATAGCATTGTTGCCTCCGTTAACACTGCCCTGCTCCTCTGAGTACTGTGAAAATTCTTGGGGCACCTCTGAACTGATTCCTAATCACTCTGGAATATCACCGGCCAATTCAAAGCACCATCGGCCATGGGGATGGGTTTACCGGCTAACTGTTGTACCACCGGCCAGCCACCGATGGTCAGTCGGCACTGTAGGTGGCCGGCCGGCCATTTCTTCCTGCAGAATCCTGCAGTTGACAGTAGCAGAGGGCAAGCAGTGTATGGTATGGAATTTTCAAGCAAATGTGGGCATGGCCACACTCCCTATCATGCAATGGACTGAAGGGAGCATGGCCCTCGACCCTCGGGCCATCAATCGCGCATTTCAATGCATGATGGCCCAAAAGCCAAGTGTGCAACTCCGATATCAAATGAAATGCAAGCACAAAACACATCAAAGGGCCCCAACCCCTATCATGATTGATCAAGAGGCAAGGGATGCATGCTCAATGAAATGGAACATAGGCATGGAGGCTAAGTGTGCAACATGAACATGCAAATGAGCAATGTATACTAGGCACGCAACCTAAACATGTAAACAAACATGGCATACAACAACATGCGATGATGGACTTAAACTAACATGGATAGCTCGCAAGCATGCCAAAATCAGTGGCCATGTGATGAAAATCAGGCAACCAAGATGCATGCAAACATGCACAATGCAATGGCCCCGAGTCTAAGGCACAAAACACAGCTCCACAATGGCATTGAAAGGATGAATTATGGCATACAATGGCATATGTTCCAGCACTGAAGTATGATGCTCAATGGTCCCGAAACATGCAAATATGCCACCCAATGCATGAAATAGCCCCCGAAACTCAAAACTAGGCACATGTATTGAACTATAAGTATGCAAAGCAAGCATTATTTGACCATGAAACACGAAGACAGAGCCAAGGCAGTCCCAAAATATGCACAATACTAGTTTAAAGCATGACCAAAAAGTGCTAACATGTAGGGCTAAAACAATATGCAAGATTGGCTAGTAAGCATGGTTTGTACCACACCTATGTGAAGAATATGAAATCTCACCAAACCAGCCAAAAACAGTGAACAAAACATGTCAAAATATGCCCAAATACCCACTGAAATGAGGTCTACACATGCAAGAACGATGAGTTCCTTTGATAAGCTACAAGAGGGTTTACTCTACACATGCATCAAGGATACATAGCATAGTAAAACCAACTCTGAAAATGAGTTATGGGGGTCCTAAAACCTACTGAAAAATGATAGAAACAAAGCTTGGAAGCTTGCAAATAGGGGGCACTTTGGAAGGCCCAAAAGGCCACCAAACAAGACAAGGAGAGAGGCGGTCACCCCCCTCTGATTTTAAGGCTCAAGAATACACCTAAGCTACTGAAAATCCACTGGATTTCAGTGGCGAAGAGACCAAACCAATGCCAATGCAAATGCTCTAATGCATAGCCCTAATCATGAGGAAATGAAGCATGCAAAGGGGAAGATGACCCCAAATAGAAAAATTCCCTTAATAAAACTTCAAGAGGGGCTCAAAATAAGACTTTTTTTAGTTCATGGAAAATCTCGAAAATGCCTGCAAGTAAGGCTAAGCTAGGATGCAAAATTATCCCTAAAAGAGAGATGGAAGAGACAAGGAGGTAGATGTCCTCAAACAGAAAAGTGTCCTTAATAAAACTTCAAGAGGAGCTCAAAATAAGACACTTTACAGTTTATGTCGAAGCCCATAAATGCATGAAAATAAGGCTAAAGAACGAAGCAAGATAAGGCTACAAAGAGGGAGATAGTGACTTACCCTTGTAGCACAGCAATGCAGCAGCTTCTGGACCAAGATGGTGAGCTCTCAACCTCTGAAAATCAACTTCAAGGTGCTAGAATGGGTGGTGGAGGTGATAGGCTATGAGGTGTAGTGCAATGGGACCAAGAACAAGGGTTTTTTTGGAGCTTGGAATAGAGAGATATGGAAGAGTGTGTGTGTATGAGCCTCTGAAAATTCAAACCCCTGGCAAAGGAGAGGGGAGCCTTCTTTTATAGAGCCAAGAGACTAAAGCTTCTCTTAGAAGCTTCAAACCAAGAGCAAAGATCCTCCATACACGTGTATGGAGGATCCAGTCTGTGCCCTCCAATTGGCACAGCTGGCATCCATTCAATCTGTAGAATACACCGGAAGGTCGTCGGCTAGAAAATTGGTCGGACGGCTACTTTAACTGGTTGGTCGGCCATTTATTTGGCCAATCGGCCATCTGTTCTGGTCGGTTGGCCATCTATTTGGTCGGTCGGCCATCTGTTCTGGTCGGTCGGCAGGAAAAATCTACTCTGCAGGTCCAACTTCAAACAGGCATAGCTCCTTCATGTGAACTCCTTTTCAGGTCATTCGTATGTCCAAATTGAAGCCCCGGAAGTAAGATTTCCAATGGAAACAGCCTTACATCAAAATTACAACTATACAAAAAGTTATGCTTGTTTTGGTGAAGGTTGCTCAGTTTCGGTCCAAGCGGGATGATGCCCAACTTCAACTAATCATGTCTCCCCCATCCGGACTCGGCCTTAGGATATTCCTGAGTGGAAAATGAAGCCCCGAAAGTATTCTTTCCAACAGTGGTGGCCTCATAGCTTAACTTAGAGTGCATAGACAGATAAACCTAATTTTGCGAGGACTGCCCGACTCTCTTTTAGAGATTCATGCCCAACTTCTTTCTCAACTAAGTTTCTTCTGTTCACTCCTCTTTTCTTCAACTCCGAACCTCTGAACAAGGTGTTTTGAAAGATTTTTCAAATACTTCATCTCTCTTTCATTCATTTCCACTTTGTCCTTGCTCAGTTTATCGAAAAGCGCATCATTTGACAAAATGTGAGCCTCGGAACATTGTAGGAACTTTATTTCAAAAATATTTTGAAATAGAGGATTTTAAGATGCAAAATCTTTTGGTCCAACAATAGGGTGTGAGGTTTGGATTTGATGCTCTCCTTGCCAAAGAAACCGACCTTTTGCATAGCATAGCCTGCATATCTTTCACTACCAATGAAAACCATCAGTAATGCCCAAGTCTTAAGGGCAGTCAAAAATGGGGTGTCTACAGTTGCCCCTCTTTGACAGAACTCGAAAGTGAAGAAGTGACGTGAGTGAATGTCAAAGCCCAGAGTCGATCCATTTTTGACGAGGCCGAAGGCTTGGACAAACAAACAAAATACAAATGTAATTGGTTGAACCCACAGGCTGCCTACGTATCCCTTTGCAAGGAATCAAACCAGCGTAGTTCAAGGGGCAGGATGCAAATGATATGCAAGAAGACTTTGATAATTGGACTTATACACTACGCGAAGCCGGTCTGAAAATTGGACTTATACGCTACGCAAAGCCAGTTTGAACATTGGGGATTTATGTCATGCAATGCAACGCAAAAATGCAATGTAATAGCTGGAAAGTGAAGGTACCTTACACGGGCAATTGGCAATGACCTACCTCATGCTGCTGAGGACCTTCCGCTTCTTCTTTGGTTAAACTGCACTTTTCTCCCTGGTTGTGGCCGCAACTTTCCCTATTCTCCAACAGGGTGACAGACTAGGTTGGTTCAGTATCCAGAATTGAGGTCCATACAGATGCTATCTCAATCTATGAGGCTGCCATATAGATTTCAAACCGGGGATATACCCCTGGGTATTGAAACTAGACTTTAGTCTCAGAAATCCCAAACCTTTGTGTTCTAGGCATGAGCCATTCGAACTCTAGTTTCCACCGTCTCAGTTGGTCTCCTAGGAACTCACCGCAAACACAGGCAGGTGGCTATACCAGACCACCGGAAGTCGTTCGGGCACGACAAACACCAAAGGAATTGCACCTTTAGAGGATTTAAGGTCTCCTAGACCGGAGAGTGCACAAGAAAGTGCGAGTGAAGAGTGAATGCACAAAACAATGCTAAGAAGATGCACGAAACAGTGCGATGCAACGTACTAACAAGTACAGGTTAGGTGCGCAAGAAAGCGTGATAGAATACATGCAAAATGCAAGTAAGGTGCACAAAACAGTGCGACGCAATGCACTGACAAATGCTATAAGCATTTTCTATGCAAGATGAGTGAGAGCATGTAATGAAATGCACAAGATAGTGCGATGCGCAAGAGAGCGCGAGTGTAAACTGCACAAAATAGTGCGATGCGCAAGAGTGCGCGAGTGATAAACTGCACAAAACAGTGCGATCCACAAGAAAGCGCGAGTGATTTGAAATGCACAAGACACTGAGATACGCTAAACAGCGCGAGTGATTTGAAATGCACAAAATAGTGCGATACGCTAAACAGCGCGATTGAAATGCACTAAACAGTGCGATACGCTAAACAGCGGGAGTGAAATGCGCTAAACAGTGCGATACGCTAAATAGTGCAAGTGATTTGAAATGCACTAAACAGTGCAATACGTTAAACAGCGCGAGTGATTTGAAATGCACTAAACAGTGCGATACGCTAACCAGTGCGATTGATTTGAAATGCACTAAACAGTGCGATACGATAAACAGCGCGATTAATTTGAAATGCACTAAACAGTGCGATACGTTAAACAGCGCGAGTGAAATACACTAAACAGTGCGATACGCTAAACAGCGCGAGTGATTTGAAATGCACTAAACAGTGCGATATGCTAAACAGCGCGAGTGATTTGAAATGCACTAAATAGTGCGATACGCTAAACAGCGCAAGTGATTTGAAATGCACTAAACAGTGCGATACGCTAAACAGCATGATAGATATGCAGTGCACAAAATAGTGCGAGTGAGATACAACCACAAGATGCACAAGACAGTGCTAGTGAGATACAAAATGTAATTGCACAAGACAGTGCGAGTGAATGCATGTTCTATGCAAATGAGGTGCATTTTCTATGCAAGTATGGAAGAGTGCATTTTCTATGCAAAAGATACGAACATTTTCTATGCAAGAAACATGAGCATATTCTATGTAATATTGAAAGCATATTCTATGCAGAATCGAAAGCAAGCATATTCTATGCATGAATCATAACGATGCGTGGCACGCATGTAACAGAAGTATATATGGAAGTTGACATTCTATGTAATAGAGGAGCATCAAATATGTACTCTAGTGCCTCCGATTTACCTCTCAGAGGACTTGGCAACACACTCAGCTCAAAAGGGGACACCTTGTCTATATTGGCGAGAGATAACATCTGCATGTGATGACCACATGTGCTGCTTGGACTACCATTCTGACTTGAAGCAGGCTTACACTTGAGGTAGAGGCGCACTCATACTTCGGTAGCATTAACAAGGCCTGAGGAGGTGCATCCGGAATTCAATCATGGAATTTGAACAAACTCAGATGCTCCGATTTTCCCTCTTTTGCTTTGCAGTCTGGAACCTATATAGCTTCAAATAGGTCCTGGTTTTACTGTTCTCACATGACCTGGGTTGAACCCTACGGTTTTATGAAAGAACAAATCCTGTTTTGCACAAATGTGGAGAATGGCACAACACTCTGAGCACAAAACGATTTATTTTTGAAATGAGAAAAGGGTTCTCAACTGGGTATTGAGCCTGCAACTGACCACATCTAAAATGACTCAACAACGGAAAACAAAGGTAGAACAACCTAAACACAACTCAACAAAGGAAAAACAAGGTAAAACAACCTAAACACATCTATTGACACTCAAACAACGCAAAACAAGAATCGAGACAAACAAAACACAAAAACACAACACTCAGTTGTGTTACAAAGGCAAGAGACCTCTTGGTGCACGAAGAGCCAGTTTCTCCAGGTATTGTTTCCCACCCTTTCTTATTTGTGATTCTCACATCACTCGGCCCTCAGGCTCGGCTTTTCTCATAAAACCCTTTTCCTTACTTTTTCTCTCAGTGCACATCTCTCTATTCTTTAATCTCTCATTTTTAATCCCTCCCCTGGGTGGTTGATGGATAAACAAGAAATTGCGGGCTCTTGCCCCTAGCATGTTGCTAGATTCTTTTCTTCTGTTCACAACAGTGAACTTTCCCATAGAGGAGTTGCGCTACAACTGGGTGTGTAGCAAATCTGCAACCGACATCGGTTGACGATGCTCTGCTAGGGAGTTTGGACGTGATCAGATCTATCCAGATGAGGGAGTGGAATATCTTGATCTATTCCAGTTCGTGCTTCGCACTTGATTTGATACCTCGTTTCTCGGAGGATGTGAGAGCTTTCAACCCTTTGTTGTTAGCTTCCGCTGTGCCCTTTCTGGCAAATACGGTGCCCTTGCTGGAAAGTAGAGTGCCCTTTCTGGCAAGTGCGTTGATAAAGGGGAAAAGACAAAAAACCGGACTCAACTGTGCACCTAGTTCATCATTTTGACCATTTTTTGTTTTGGTTTTTCACTAAAACAATTTTGACCAATATGAGAGTTAGATTAACATGCTTGTTCAACTTTTTGATTTAAAATCATGCAAGTCAGGCTATGAGCATTGGAAATTTTCCTTTTTTGGGTCCAACAAATGGTCTAGTTTTGGAAAAAGTGGAATAATTTTTCAAGAAAATTAGTCAACCTCAGTAAAAATTCTCAAAAACTATTTTTGCAAATGGCCAATGCTCAACGAGCACGGAACCTACTCTTGAGATGCGCAACCTCAGATCAGAAGGAACACTGCCCCTTGTCTGAAGGACACTGCATGGCAACGGAAAGTTTCCCCTTGTTTGAATGGCGACTCTTGGCAACGGGAAGTTGCCCCTTGTCTGGATAGCGCCGCAGCATGTTGTAAACAGTCCTCATCAATAATGATCGCAACCAAACTCTCGGATACAGAGAAGACGAAGATGGTCAAAACCAATATATGGACATAGTGGCTTTGAAAGCGTTGGGGGCTGGACTTTAGGATGAAGTTGCCTACGTATCCCAAACATGGGAATCAAGCCTTACGTAGTTCGGGGTTAAGGTACACTCAGGTATTAACCTCTCCTTTTGCGCTCTAACTTTTGCCAAGGCCGCCCTTCCGGGTTTTCAACCTTGTGAGCTATGTTTTTCTTCTTTTCAATTCTTTTCATTTGTTTTCAATTCTTTTCTTTTTCATCTTTTTTTTTTATTTTTTTTTCATTTTCTTTATTTTCATTTTTTGTATTTTTTTTTTCTTTTTTTTTTCTTCTTCTTTTTCTTGCTCTAACTTTTGCCTGGGTCACCCTTCCGGGTTTTCGGCCCAGCGAGCCTCTCAAGGGTAAAAGTGTAGCTTTGTCCATGTTGAATGGCTTGAGATCCTGAAGTCATCTGAATCCAGGAGAACGACTGTTGTTCGCTGACGATGTAGGAGTCCATCCAATGGGGGCTGAATTTGCCCCTAGTGTTGTGGATCGGAACTCTATTTTTCTTCAGTAATACTTTCTTCTTTCCTCCCTCTGGGATTTGGCATTCTTGCCGATCTTCATTGATTTGTGGAATGATCCATCTTCGGCTCTTCGAGCACAATCTGGCATCTTTGGCCCTAGGTTCGAGGGGTGCTTCTGATCTAGCTTTGCAAGCTTCTTTTGATGACATCTGATCTTCTTGATCTGACTTCCCTGCCCCTAATTCATGGGCTGCTTCAAATTAGGCCACACAGGCCTCACATTGTGGTTGATCGTTGAACCTTCTGAATCCAAGTTCAAGGTTTGAAAGTGATAGGGGTCGAGTCTCGAGGCTGAGAACGATCCTAGGCTGCACAACCTCAAAAGCGATTCCACACAAGTCTTCGCCTTCAGATTCAGAGCACCCTTCGTGGATATCACGACTGGCCAAAAAGTTTTCAGATTTGGAGCCCCCTCGGTGTATGACGTTGTTGGGCCGATAAAGCCTCTGGATTCGGAGCGCCCTTCGTGGATATCACAACTGGCCAAAAAGTCTCCGGATTTGGAGCCCCCTCGGCGCATGACGTCGTTGGGCCGATAAAGCCTCCGGATTCGGAGCGCCCTTCGTGGATATCACAACTGGCCAAAAAGTCTCCGGATTTGGAGCCCCCTCGGCGCATGACGTCGTTGGGCCGATAAAGCCTCCGGATTCGGAGCGCCCTTCGTGGATATCACGACTGGCCAAAAAGTCTCCGGATTCAGAGCCCCCTCGGCGCGTGACGCCATTGGGCCGATAAAGCCTCTGAATTTGGAGCGCCCTTCGTGGATATCATGACTGGCCAAAAAGTCTCCGAATTCGGAGCCCTCTTGGCGCATGACGTCGTTGGGCCGATAAAACCTCTGGATTCGGAGCGCCCTTCGTGGATATCACGACTGGCCAAAAAGTCTCCGGATTCGGAGACCCCTCGGTGCATGACGTCGTTGGGCTGATAAAGCCTCTGAATTCGGAGCGCCCTTCGTGGATATCACGATTGGCTAAAAAAGTCTTCAGATTCGGAGCCCCCTCGGCGCATGACGTCGTTGGGTAGATAAAGCCTCCGGATTCGGAGCTGCCATGGCGCGTGACGTCGCTGAGCCGATTAAGTCTCCCGATTCGGAGCGCCCCTCGTGGATTCACGATCGGTCTCTGCATTCGAAGCCCTCTCGGCGCATAACGTCGTTGGGCCGATAGAGCTTGCAAACCAGAGTGCCCTCCAGGTTCACATCAAAGCAGGGATATGTAATTTGAGCTGGCACAATCGCATGAACAGAACAAAACGTGCCAACACTCGAAATAAGATGCTTAACAAAAATTTACAATGAGATACAGACTGTTGAAATAAAATATTTTATTCGATTAAAACAGTAATTACAAAAACGCAATTCGTGTTCGAGCATTACAATATCTATTTTCATACGGCGTCCCCCTCATCCCCACCCTTCTCAAGCTTCGAAGGCAACAGAGGGGAAGTGGTCGCGTGGGCACAGTGGCAGTGCCGAATCAACGCCCACTGCTCGGAGAGCTTCTGTAGCTTGAAATGCTTCGATCTGACCGCGCTTGGATCCACAATGTACATACCGGCGAGACAATCTGGAGAAGAAAGGAATTCCCTTCGAAAGGAATTCCCTAAAGGTAGAGATCCTTGACACCATTGACAATGTCAAGGCCAAGATCCAGGACAAGAAAGGAATTCCCCACGAAAATAGTAAAATTCAACGGTCGCGACGCTACGTCGGGCTCATCCTTTCTTCGTGGCGATCTGCTTCGACGACCTGGAGGCTGACATTTTTTCCATTCTTTGAACGCCCCACCTCTCGCACGGGTGGGTTCTCTGCTGTGATTCATTGCAGTACTGAGCTCAGCCAAAGTTCGAGCCTCCCTTCTACTGATGGAGAAAATTCACATTTGTTTGACCCTGCGCAAGAAAGTTGTGTTAAAGCAAGTTTGAACACAATAAGTGAAATTACTAGGGCAAAAAATCTGAGGCAATTTATTTGTAATCCTTGCGGTGACCCCGAGGCGATTTCATTAATACTGAACCCCAAAAGACGGACGCCGGTAGATATTGGCCATAGCCGCTCCATATACTAATTTTTGGCTTTTTAGAGTTAAAATGGACTAATTATGGAAATTATAGATGGGCTGACAGTTTCCGAATTCGGAGCCCTTGGAGCGTGACACCTTTGGGCCGATTAAGCCTCCGAAATCAGAAGCCTAATCGGCGGATTGATCGTGCGTAAAATGCATGACATTTAACCAAGAATGCTCATGACAAGCCGGCATATAACCGTTCGGAATTAAATGCCTACTTAACTTGGGCTGGACAATATTTATACAATGAAAATGTATGCGAACGCGAGTGTGCCGAATGCAGGTTACAATGAAACATTTAAAATTGGACGGTTTATTCAATTAGGCAATAACTACACAATTACATAGTATTTTTATTCGACCTCGCCCTCATCCTCACTCTTCTCGACTTCAATCGTAGAAAAGGAAAAATGATTACATTGGTTGAGTGATAGCGCTGAATCAATTCCTGATGCTCGGAGAGCTTCCTTGGCTTGAGATGCCTTGATCCAACTGTGCTTAAAGCCACGATTTTCACATCGGCAAACTTTCTCAGCGAGTTTCTCTTTGGTCTTCTGAATTCCGACCAGTCGGCCGTCATGGAAGCCTTTTTCATAGGCCACGCCTCTCGCAGTCTCAATCACGAACATGCTAGCCGTATTATGGTCGGCGATCACATCACTAATCAGCCTTTGAGTAACCCTTTCTTCGACAATCGGATTGGGTTGGCCGGTTGATCGAGCCCCGGCAGGCTTGATTTCCCTTAGCTCACACTCGGCCTTCTCAGCGCGAACTTCTAACTTCCGAATTTGTTCATCTCTCTGTTCTATGTTGCCGCGAGCGGCGCAGAGATGTATGCCGATCTCATAAGCCGTATACAGTCCCCTCACCGCCCCATGAACACCTTCACGAAACACTTCGAAGTCTGGCCGACCTACCATCGACTGCTGAACTTCGGGTGGAAAAATTTGTCGAGTAAACTCGACTGCCACATTTGGATCTCGAATGATCGAATCTGCCACCGTCATTGGTCTATTGACGAGGAGTCGCATCGGATTCCCTTCCAGGATAGGACTGAGGAGACTTATGCTGTGGTTGATTGTCCCTCCTAGGCGATCTACTTCGACGACGAGGAGATGGGTGTCTCTCCCGGTCCCTCGAAGTCCTACCGCCCGTTCGTAAGGATTCACCGCTTCGATTCATGGCACCTCCCAGCTCAGCTAGCGTCTTCCTTTCACCTCTGCTGTTGAAGAAAAGCTTATTTGACATTCGCACTTGTTTAATCTTCCTCAAAGAGCGGGACTGAGATGCTCACTGAGTGCATAAATAGGACCCTAGTTCACGAAGCACACGCCTATTTATTCCCTACAAGGGAAGCATCTCCGAGGCTGTCTCATTAATACTGAAGCGCCAAGGATAGATTGATATATACAGCTCGAGTGCCCCAGTCGTTCCACGCGTCGGGTATTCTGTACAAGATTCCTTACATGATGATCGCTGTTCTCCGTTCATGAACTAGCTGGGGCAAGGGCAGATTAATCAATCTATATGTCTTGAGTGCCCCAGCCGTTCCATGAATCGATTTGTCTGAACAGAAGTCATGAATTTATTCTATTTATGATTAAGTCAGATCCCGGCGTTCTACGATCATGAACCAATTGGGGCAAGGGCAGATTGATTAATCTAGATTAAGATTAATCAATCTATACGGCTTGAGTGCCCTAGCCGTTACATGAATCGATTTATCTGAACAGAAGTCATGAATTTATTCTATTTATGATTAACTCAGATCCTGGCGTTCTATGTTCATGAACCAGCTGGGGCAAGGACAGATTGATCAATCTATACGGCTTGAGTGCCCCAGCCGTTCCATGAATTGATTTGTCTGAATAGAAGTCATGAATTTATTCTATTTATGATTAAGTCAGATCACGGCGTTCTACGTTCATGAAACAGCTGGGGCAAGGGCAGATTGATCAATCTATACGGCTTGAGTGCCCCAGCCATTCCATGAATCTATTTGTCTGAACAGAAGTGATGAATTTATTCTATTTATGATTATGTCAGATCCCGGTGTTCTACGTTCATGAACCAGCTAGGGCAAGGGCAGATTGATCAATCTATACGGCTTGAGTGCCCCAGCCGTTCCATAAATCGATTTGTCCGAACAAGTAGTCATGAATTTATTCTATTTATGATTAAGTCAGATCTCGGCATCCTACGTTCATGAACCAGCTGGGGCAAGGGCAGATTGATCAATCTATATGGCTTGAGTGCCCCAGCCGTTCCATGAATCGATTTGTCTGAACAGTAGTCATGAATTCATTCTATTTGTGATTAGATCAGATCCCTAATTTCAATCGCCTGTTAAGTCTGCCGTCTCACGCAAGCTTGACATTTGGTTCTAACTGCTGATTCTCCTAACTATACACTCATACAACAAACAATACGAGAAATAATTTGAGAGCATATAAAATTTTCATCCGTAAACTGGGTGCTGGTAGCGTACATTTTACATATGAAAACTAAAAAATGTACATTGAAATTGCAATTGAATATACTTAATAAAAGTAGAATGTCTCCCAGATCAATCCTTGGGATCAGACTCAAGCGGCTCAACGTCCACTTGCTCGTATAGAATTGGCACGGCCAATGTAACTCCAACGGCAACAAGGGCTTTGAGCCACCCATGTTTAAATCCCCGATTCTCGAATTTGGGGACCTCGTCTACATATTCCTTGAAGGCGGCGCTCCTTCCAGCCTCAAGTGCCGTAGAAACTTTGGATTTTGCTTTTTCCTTGGCCGCCTTCAACTCCTTTAAACTGGCCTCTGCCTTGGCAAGTGCCTCCTTGGCTAACTCGAGTGATTCCTCACTCGCGTTTGCCCTATCCTCGGCTTTGGATCAGAGCTGGTCAGCAGTCTGAGCCCTCTCCTTTTCTGCTTTGGATCGAGCATTTTCCATTGCAGCTCTCATCGCCTCGAATTCAGCCCTGCTTCTTTCACCTTCAGCTTCAGACTTTAAGCGGCCAATTTTTTCGATGGCGTCATGCTGACGGCGGCCTAGTTCGGCTATCCTTCCAACCGTCTTCAAAACAGGTTGAGATTATCACACCAAGGAATATCATATGATAAACAACCAAACGAGTAAAAAAGTGAAAATCGTACACATACCAGAAGGGCCGACTGGGCAGCGAACGCTATAGCCGCCAAATCTGGCTCCTCTTGAAAGGTGGCCTTGTCAGCCGGTAGTGAAACTGAGGCGGCCAAGCTCAATCCTACGGCCGGATCCTTCATGGCAGATGCGTCAATGGAGATTGGCGTGTTTTTGATCTTTGGTTGAACAACAAAAGGAAACACGGCGTCAGACTCCTCTAAATGAGGCCGTTTGCCAACAGGGCTATCCTCCGAGCCAACGTCTCCCTCAGCGTCACGTTTTTCACCCTGCTCTTTTGGAACTAGTCATTCTTCCGTAATCTTCTATTCGGCCTCCTTCTCCGTCTCATCCACAACAACTTGAGTCGTTTCCCCTTTAGTAATGGGTTGTAAAGACTCGATCGGGGCAGGCTCAGAACGAGTGGCGTCCGCTTTTTTTTCGGGTGCCCATTCGCTCGGCATTTCTCTTTCTCGTCATCTGCGTGAGATTTTCCCCAGCCATGCCTTCAGAAAAATCCCCGGGTAGATCCCCCAAGTCTGTAAAAATATCTCCGAAGGAAAACTCTACCAGACCCGAAGTGGATGGTGAGTCAGGCTGGTTACGACCGGCAGCCTTAGACGCTAACCTTTGGGCTTCATTGACCTCTTCGGCCTCGGCAGCGAACTCCCTGATTGATTCGGCGACTACGTCGATCATCGGCTCCAAGTTTTGCACCGAATCAGAAGTTTCGAGACCAATTTGCCTAAGAGACTTGAAGCTACGGAAGACAAGAGCCGTATGGTGTTGTTCGCCGGTTGGGATCGGAATATTGTGTGCGGCCGAGAACGTAGTATAGGTAGGCTCATACCGTAGAAGAACGTGGGCGGCTCTACCTTGTTTCTGTATGTTTGAACGGCCAAAGTACTTTAGTGCAGTCTTAATTTTCATAAGGACTGCGTCGTCAGCCGAGGTCAGAACCTTCTTCAACTTATTGCTTGCAAAAACAGAGGTTTAGATTTGGAAAAAAGAGCCGAATAAAAGAAGGGTCAACAAACAAGGAGTTACACGGAAACCTGGTTCACCCCTCCGTCTGGGAATAGGGTCTAAGCGATCTTCGCCTTCGCCGATTTCCCAGTTGCCTCGGACATTGACCATTACATCGTCAACTTGTTTGCCAGAGCTAGCAAGCATCGTTACCAGATGATGGTCGGTGTCCTTGGCCCTGAGAAAGTAACGACCGAGCCGACCGGAGGATTTGGCTAAAGCGTAGCAGTGCCGAATCGCTGGAATGCCAAGGTTGATCCTGAGGCGCCGGTTCAACTCTACGATTCCCATCACGATTCGAAAGAAATTCACATTGGGTTGCGAGGGAATCAGACCCCAATGTCGGAGGACGGCCCTAAGAAATGGATGTAGGGGAAAGCGAACTCCGCCCTCCGTAATGGATAGAAGAGGAAAGACGATTATATTTCGGTCGTCCCTCTCCATATCAAGGGTATTGTCCGTTACCAGAGCAAGATGGACATCCTCAAGAATAGAAAAATATTTTCAAAATCCAGAAATTCGACCCTCGGAAAGGAGGTCTTTCAAATGCTTAGCCATTTTAGTGAGGACTCAAGGATATTCTAAATCAAAAAATAAATACGGAAAGTAGGATTGCAAAGAGAAGGGAAGAAGACTTACGAAAGACAAAGAAAACAAGGAGAAGACGGATAGGAGTTGCAGAAAACGCCAGAGAAAAAATACCGATTAGTAGTCCAGAAGGTTCGAAATATTTGAAAAAGCATGTATTCGATGGGACTTAAGCTTCAAATCATAATAAATGCGAGAGAAGCACGAATGAGGCGGGAAAGTGTTATAATGACCAAAAAACGGATACACGTCCCGACACGCATCGGGAAGAGGATTAACCGCCGAATTTTAGTCTCCCCAGATTAGAAGCCAACCACGCCGACTAGATGATGCTAGTGGGGTGTTTGGGGGGCAATTGTGGGAGCCGGATAATT
>NW_021025082.1:723567-734788 GCF_004153795.1 Camellia sinensis
GCGAGTATGTAATCAGAAAGTGAACCACCTGCGGGCGGCATTCGGTATATTTTGGATGTGGCGTCTGGCACGCATTTTTGAGCATCTGCGAACGCTAGCTTTGTAAATTCTGGCTTGGGTATCGAGTCAGTCTATTGTTTTGAGTCTGTCTCTTTGTCTTGAGTCAGTCTTTTTGCTTAAGGGTCTGTCTTGTTGTATCGAGTCAGTCCCCTTTGTATAGAATACCAGGTGATTCCGGGGTTGTTGCCTCGAACACCGTTTTGTCTTGTAATTACCCGTCTTTGTTTTTCAGTCTGTCTCTGCTGTGGAGCCAGTTACATCCGAGAAACCTGAATGAAACAGCTGCGGCTATCATGTTTCCGTGCTTATTGTTTGTTTTGGTCTAGTTGTGCCAGAGGTTTGGAATGGAACGACCCTGCATCCTACCTACTCTTCTGTGCCTTAAGAATTATTGCATTGACCTAAGTTCTCCAAAACTTTTTTCGAAACATTGTGATAAAAATGAAAAGGAAGGAATTCCTCCGGTTCGCAAAAATTTGATCAATTGAGAGAAAGAGAGGCATGCTAAGCCCTTAATGAATGAAATCATGCTTGTCAGCGTGAGTACTGGGAAGGACCCTGGCTTGATCCAGATTGGTTCCACACTATCTTCGGCACGAGCGATTCGTCGCTTTCTTAAAAACTTTCAAAAACAAATGTTTTGCGCGGCCTTGTGAAGACTTGTGTGGAATCGCTCTTGAGATCGCGCAGCCTAGGATCGCTTCCAGCCTCAAGATTCGACCTGTTTGTTTTGAACCACGAACTCATCCGGAACATTCAACTGTCAACTGTCTGAGGAGGCCCGCGTGGCCAGTTCTGAAGCAGCCCTCGAGCAAGAGGCACTAAAGCCGAATCAGAAGGATTAGATCTCGCCGGAAGAAGCTTGTGGAGCAACCGGGATAGATTCTTCTACAAATCATTGCAACAGCCGTTCTCCTAGATACAGAGAGGCTTCAACTTCAGAAACCATTTGACATGGACTTGTTACACATTTACCCTTTGAGAGGCTCGCTGGGCCGAAAACCCGGAAGGGCGACCCAGGCAAAAGTTAGAGCAAGAGAAAAATACAAAAAAAAGCAAAAAATACAAAAAAAGAATAGAAAAGAAAAGAAAAGAAAAAATGAGAAAAAGAAAAGAAAAATAAATGAACAAAAGAAAATGAAAAGAAGCTCGCAAGGTCGGAAACCCGCATCGGGCACCTTGGCAAAAGTTAGAGCCTGAAAAGTGAAGGTTAAAATACCCGAGTGTACTTTAACCGGAACTACGTAAGGCTTGATTCCCATGTTTGGGATACGTAGGCAACTTCATCATGAAGTCCAGCCCCCAACGCTTTCATAGCGTCTCGGTCCATACAATGGTTTCAATTTCATCCCAAAGTCTAGTCGCCAACACCTTCCAAGGTGATTGTGTCCATATATTTGTTATGACCATCTTCGTCATCTCAGTGTCCAAGAATTCGACCACCACCAATGAAGACTATTTGCGGACTGCTGCGGCATCACCCAAACAAGGGGCAACTTTCCGTTGCCACAAGTCGTCGTGAGCCGCCATTCAAACCAGGGGCAACTTTCCGTTCCCATCCACCCCCTTTAAGCCAGGGGCAATCTTCCATTGCCTCCGATCCGAGGCTGCGCATCTCAAAGAGTAAGTTCCATGCTCGTTGAGCATTAACTGTTTGTAAAATAGTTTTTGAAAATTTTTACTAAGGTTGACTATTTTCTCGAAAACTGTTCCATTTTCCAAAACTGGACCATTTTCTTGGACCCAAAAAGGAAAATTTTCAGTGCTTACAGCCTGACTTGCATGGTTTTCAAATCAAAAATCGAACAAGTACGTTAATCTGACTCTCATCTTGATCAAAACTGTTTTAGTTGAAAACCAAAACGAAAAAATGGTCAAAATGATGAACTAGGGGCACAGTTAAGTCAGGTGTTCTGTCTTTCCCCTGTCGTCAACATACTTGCCAGGAGGGCACTCTACCCACCAGAAGAAATAGCTGTGAGCTAATGGCATCGGGCATGAACCCGCAACTTCCTATTCATTCATTAATCACCTTGGGAAGGGACGAAAAATGAGAGAACAAAGAATAGAGAGGTGTAAGTTAAGAGAAAAAGTGAGGAAAAGGGTTTTGAGAGAAAAACCGAGCCTGAGGGTCGAGTGATGTGAGAATCACAAATCAGAAAGGGTGGCAAATTTACCCGGAGGAGCCGGCTCCTCGAGATTTGAGGTCTCTCAGTTTATAAGCACGTCCGTGTGTCGTGTCGTTTTGACTTGTCGGTCTCGTCTTTTGTTTTTAGTCTGTCCCGAGCGTGTCTCGTTGTGTTTAGGTTGTGTGCCTCTGTTGAGTCCTTTTCCGCTGTATCCAGTTGTAGGCTCGATACCCTGGTTAAGAAAACCCCTTTCCCAAAAGTTAATCGTTTATGCTCCGAATGCCGTGCCATTCTCTACATTTGGACAAACCGAAAGAAAGAACAAAAAAATTGGGGCATCTGAGCGTGTTTCAACTCCAGTTGGTTTCACCTCTGTTGTGCGAAGCAAAAGAACAAAAAAAATTGGGGCATCTGAGCGTGTTTCAACTCCAGTTGGTTTCACCTCTGTAGCCCGTCTTGTCAGATTGGGCTGTTTGTTCAGGATTTGCTGTGTGCAGAATGAACCGAGTGTGGCGTTAGGGGCTGTATGCAGACTAATCCCCAACAGAGTATGGGTTGTGCGTTCAGTTTGAGCAGTGTGTTGCCTGGGCTGTTTTGCTATGAGGCCGTTTGGTTATCTGATTATTACAATGCAAGTGTTCAATTTTTCAGACAACAGGTCAATTCCATTTACATTGAGGTGTAACATGATGTGATGCGATGCAATACATGAGATATGTAAATGTAACACTTTTTAAGCAAAAAGTTCGTTTCATTTCATAATCTTTTTCAAGTACAAAGTTTTAAGGAAAACAAAAATCTGCCCATGGTAGTACAAGGTAATCTAACTACCAGCAACAAAAAGAAAAAAGTACAAAAAAGAAGAAAAGCAGCAATCTGGATCATCATCAGTAGTCTCGGGCCCGGGGATCTGTCCTCACCCTCTTCCTGGACGAAGGTCCAGGGGCATCGTCATTAGCATCGCCATCTGAGCCTGAGTCTGAGTCGTCTCCAGCCTCCTTAGATGACTCGGCCTCTGCCTCTGCCTCGGACTCATCATCATCATCATCGTCATCATCAGGGGTCGGCACCCGAGAACTACTCCCGACATGAGTACGCCCTCCCCTGGTACGAGGACATGCAGTGTCTCCACGCCCTCCACGAGCAGGAAAAGAAGGCCCAGCTGAAGCACCACCCACAGGAGGAATCTGGAAGGGAGGCTGAAAAGCATTAAAAGGTAAACACATCAGAATGCCGTAAGCAGTTTATCAGTGCAGAATGCAGTGTATGAGTGCGGTGTGTGGATACCGAGAGCAGTGTATCAGTGCAGAATGCAGTATACAGTGTGTGAATGCCGTGGGCAGTTTATCATTGCAGAGTACAGAGTATAAATGCAGTGTATGCAGTGTATCAGATGCTGTGAGATCAGTGTATCAGGTGTTGTGTTGTGCATCAGATTATGTGAAGCAGTGTATGAATGGTTTGAGGCCATTGTCAGAAGAACATACCGGAATACTATAGAGGGCCAGGAGGTCAAAGGTCCGCTGTAGCATCCCCATCATGGAGGCATTCAACTCCACGAACTGCCGGGTGTACTCGGAGGACGCCTGCAAGAGTATAAGATACATCAGTATTCCGCGGAATATCAAATAAACTGAAATAAAATGCCAATGCAAGATGCAAAATGAAGTAAAACCTACCGGAGGCAAGTCGGGGATACCGGCTAACTCATGACCAGCCGGGGGAGGAGCAAAGGGGATCTGGTAGGTCGCCCCATCCTGCCCTCTATATGACAGTACAGTGGGCAGGGCTGGCCAGCCAATCCCCCGTCCCCCCCGAGCTCCGCTCCTGCCATGCACTCGAGCCCTCCTCGATGTACCTGCTCCAGCCCCAGCTCCCGCTCCAGCTGCCGGCGCCGCTGGCCTCTCCCCCTCAGCTCAGCGACCACCGCTCAAGGGTCGCATGATGTAGGTCCGGACGTACTCTGCGTAGTCGCCCTCGCCTCTGTGATGCTCTGCTCCCCAGCCGACGGTGTAGTCCCTCATCTCCTGGGCGGCGAACCTCTCTGTATCTCTCATGTGGGCAGGAGGCGGACCCGACACTATCTGCTTCGGTAAACCTAGGGTCTGACGCAAGAAACGCTCGCCCAGGTACCAAGCCCGACAGACCGGGCCCTCCAACAGGATCCGACAACGGGCAGTCTCCCCTGCACCCTCATAGTGATCCCTCACCACGGCTGGCAACGGAGCCCAGGGCTGCCAGGTGATCTGAAAATAATATGCAGTTTGTTATCTATATGTTATTGAAAACATACGGTGCAAAGCAAAGCCAAAAAATGAACTCTAAGGTTGAACATACCTCCGCGGCGGTGATGGTGTCGAAGTATCGGCGGAAGAAAATAAGAGACTCCCGTGGTCTCTGCACGCATCGCACATCGAAGTGATGAGAGAAGGGGACGCCGAGTGGGATCTCCTCATCGGGTACTAGGGCAAGCCTAGAAAAGTAGGCATACACCCACAACTGCAGAACATATATCAGTATGACTATCAGATAAGGCAGAATATAGAATAAAGCAGAAATAGCAGAACCGTGTGTTGTGCAGTGTATTGTGCAGAGTGTACAGTGTGTGCAGTGTGCAGTCAGTGTAAAGCAGAGTATATGTGTACCGGGCGTGCAGTGTACAGTCAGTATGGGGCAGTGTACAGTATATGTGCAGTGTGCAGAATACAGAAAGCAGAAAGCAGAAATGTAAAAAGGGAAGAAGACGTACCTCCCAAGCTCACCAGTAGCCACCAAGGAGTTGTCCGCTGAGGCGGGAAGAAGAGCTCATATAACCATACAATGTGGCCAGGCCTGCGTCACCCCAGTCATAATGGCAGATCTGCCTGACGTCCACCAGCGCGCTCAACAAGCATAAGGGCACGGTGTTCGCCCGATCGGCGAAGAGAGTCGTCCCGAAGAGGAACATGATGAAGCCCCGCGCATACTGGTCCACCTCCTCCATGGACATCTGCGCCTCCTCTGCCAAGGTCGGCTGGACCCGAAAGTGGCTCTCAAACCAGGAATACCTGACGAACCCCGCTCGAGCGAGGGGAGGCTGAGTGCCGAGCAGGTACAACTGGGCAGCGTCCCACTCATCCATATCCGTGTCGAAGGGGATCGGATCACCCCCTACCCCAATGCCAGTAAGCATCGAGAAGTCGTAAGGGGTCATCGTCATGTCCCCTGCGACGGAGAAGTGGAAGGAGTTGGTGGTATCCCACCACCTCTCCGCTAGAGCAGCAAGCAAGGGCCTGCAGGTAGTCAGTCGAGAGAGCCCCCTGCAGAAGATGCCAAAGCCGGCCTCATCGACGATGTCACGAACCGCATCTGGCAGCTCGAGGTACCAGTCCCGAGCAACGGTGTTCCCATACCCGCGGATGGTATGGGAATCCCCCTGTAATCAAAAACAACAATTGCAAGGCAATATTCAAAATGCAGTTCTAAGAAGCATATAGGTATACAGCATGTGTGCATGTTTTCGGATTCAAACAGATACCGGGTGCCGGTGTGCTCGCCAGTGAACTACAGCGTGTGATGTGTCAGCGTGTTTGGGTGGTTCAGGGCAGATGTAGCATGTGTGCAAGGTTTAATAGATTCAAACAAATACCGGGTGCCAGTGTGCTTACAGTGAACTACAACGTGTGATGCGTCAGTATGTTCGAATGGTTCAGTGCAAACGTGGCATGCGTGCATGTTTTCAGACTCAAGCCAATACCGGGTACCAGTGTGTATGCGTTGAAATACAGTGTGCGCCGTGTGTTTGGGTCATTCAAAGCCAGTGCAGTGTGTGTGCATGTGTCAGTCTCAAACAGATATCAGTTGCACGTATGTTTACAATCAACTACAGTATACAGTATATCTGAATTAAGCAGTTAAAGAGCATAACCAGCTACGGCAGTTTCGCATCCTACATTGCAGAAAGTAAAGCAGAGAAGGAAAGTTACCTCGGAAGCGCCAAAGGACAGGTAGGAGGTAGTAGCTCAGGAGGCACGTGCGTATCAAAGCTCCTGAACTGGCATAGTCCGTCAGGAAGCATCACGTGGACTGCAGGCTTGTAGGTCTCTGGATCGAACGGCCGGATATGAAGTGGCAAGGGCTCGGCCTCGGGATCCATCTCGTGCTCTGGAGGAGCCCCGCCCTGTGGAAGATCGTTCGCTATCTCGAAGAGAATGTGAAAATGGCCGGAAGACGAAAAACCGGGCGAGAAGGCGAAAAGTCAACAAAAAGTCAAACCCCGAGAGGGTCGGAAAAGGCCGGAAAAGCCGGAGTACGGAAAAGGTACGGGTATCGAGAAAAACTCGAGGGAAACAAGCCCCGAGTGGCGGAAATCAAAAAACAAACACCGAAATGAAGTTTCATTCGGTTGAAAATGTCCGAAATGCGAAGGAGATCGCGAATCGAACAACGAAATGGCAGCTAGAATGCAAGAAAACGAGGAGATCGAAGGAGGAGAACACCCTAGAGAAAGAGGGAGAGGATTTTCGACCAAAAGGAAGTGAACAAAATAGGGCTAGAAGCCCTATTTTAAAAGACCCGTAGCGAAATGACAGAACAGCCCCGATACAGGGAGTTTTTGCCTGTCGGCCACACTCTTTGCCGGTCGACAAAACATTGTGTCGATGGAATTTTATGAAGGCCGATGGACAGCCGGTGATGCATTTTGATGGCCGGTGGGCATCCGAGGGCCTCCTACAATGGTTTTTGATCCTCCTACATCCTTTTTTGGGTTATATCTGTGGTTCAGGGCCTTCATTGCTCAAAACAGTGCAAAATAGTGCATTTCCGATGCTCAACCGACCTCCGTTGTGACCTCGGGTCGTGCCTTCTGTGCGTGGCACTCGAATTCGTGCAAGGTGTATCCTTTTCGTATCCTTTTGGCTTTTACAAAACTCAAAAGTTGCCCCATGCGTCTCGCATATCAATCGCACTGTCTTGTGCACTCGCGTTGTCTGAAACGCATCGCGCGGTTTTGCGCATCTCATTGCATTTTTGCATGTCTGCACTCTTTTGTTCAAATTCATTACTTGCGTAGACCACATGTTTTGCTTGCGTAGACCGCATGATTGTTCAAATTCATTACCTGCGTAGACCGCATGTTTTGCCTGCGTAGACCGCATGCTTGTTCAATTCATTACTTGCGTAGACCGCATGTTTTGCTTGCGTAGACCGCATGCTTAGGTTCAATTTCATTACTTGCGTAGACCGCATGTTTTGCTTGCGCAGACCGCATGTTTGTTCAAATTCATTACCTGCGTAGACCGCATGTTTTGCTTGCGTAGACCGCATGTTTGTTCAAATTTCATCACTTGCGTAGACCGCATGTTTTGCTTGCGTAGACCGCATGATTGTTCAAATTCATTACTGGCGTAGACCGCATGTTTTGCCTGCGTAGACCGCATGCTTGTTCAATTCATTACTTGCGTAGACCGCATGTTTTCCTTGCGTGGACCGCATTCTTAGGTTCAATTTCATTACTTGCGTAGACCGCGTGTTTTGCTTGCGTAGACCGCATGTTTGTTCAAATTTCATCACTTGCGTAGACCGCATGTTTCGCTTGCGTTGACCACATGTTTGTTCAATTTCATTGCTTGCGTAGACCGCATGTTTTGCTTGCGTAGACCGCATGTTTCACTTGCGTATACCGCATGTTTGCAATCAACTTCATTACTTGCGTAGACCGCATGTTTTGCTTGCGTGGACCACATGTTCGTAATCAACTTCATTACTTGCGTAGACCGCATATTTGTAATCAATTCCATTACTTGCGTAGACCGCATGTTCTGCTTGCGTAGACCGCATGCTTATGTTCGATCTCATTGCTTGCGTAGACCACATGTTTATGATCAATTTCGTTGCCTGCGTAGACCGCGCGCTCCACTTACATGTCTGTGCCTTCAAAGCATTGTTATGCTTTCCACTTGCTTTGCATTGTCACGCATTTTCAAATACATTAATATGCATATTGTTAATCACATTGTACCTGTTAAGTTTGTTTTCTTTGCAGGCACGATATTGTATGTACGGTTCATTTAAGGCTGGTGCAACCAGACGAACCGCACAGGTATTTACACGGTCTAGGAGACCTTAAATCCTTGGAAGGTGTAAGAGCTTTGGCACATTAAGGTGCACAGTTCGTTTGCATTGCCATGCATGTCTTAAGCCGCACGTTGTTGCACATTTCAAGTTCACTTGCATTGTTATGCATTTCTTGTGCAATATACACGGTCTAGGAGACCCTAAATCCTCTGAAGGTGCAAGTCCTTCGGTGTTTGTCGTGCCCGAACGACTTTCGATAAGTTGCATTATACATGTATTTCAAGCGACTCGCGTCGTCGCATATTCAAGTTCACGTGCATCTCAAAAGCCGCGTGTTGTCGCGCATTCCATGCAACATGCATTTCATGCATCATTTGCATTTCAAAAAAAAACAAACAAAAACATGCATTGTCTTGCATACATTTTGCATCCTGGTCTAGGAGACCCTAAATCCTCTGAAGGTGCAAGTCCTTCGGTGTTTGTCGTGCCCGAACGACTTTCGGTGGTCTGGTAAAGCCACCCGCCTATGTTTACGGTGAGTTCCTAGAAGACCAACTGGGACAGTGGAAACTAGAGTTCGAACGGCTTATGCCTAGAACGCAAAGGTTCGGGAGTTCCGAGACTAAAGTCTGGTTTAAATACCCAAGGGTGTATCCTCGGCTTGAAATCTGTATGGAAGCCCCATAGATTGAGGCAGCATGTCTGCGCCTCAGTTCTGGATACTGGACCAACCTAGTATATCGCCCTGTTGGTAAGATAGGGAAAGCTGCAATCATAGCCGTTGCATCATAGTGCCTTGTCATGCATCCATTGTAAGTAGTGCATTGTCATGCATACATGGTAAATATTGCATTGTAGAAAATAAACATGCATTGTCATGCATTTCCATTGTAGCTTGCATGAATCCATTGCATTTTCCCCAGTAGATCGCATCATACTGCATTGTCATGCATGTTTGTAAATATCCTTTCCATTGCATATTTGTAGATATTGCATTGTAGTTTGCATGCATTCATTGCATCACCTTCCATCTATGGCTTGCGCCTTTCCAGGTTGAGCTTGGTCTGGTATGTGCCCATACTTCTCGTGTCGAAGCATAGCTCAGTGGACCGTTCTATGTTAGACGTGGCTTGTATGCGTACATGCTTTGCCTAGGCAAGATTTGGTTTGGCCCGCGCGCCATGTCCATTACCATCTCCCCAGCATATCCATATATATTACATTGTAGTGTAATTTTTGCATCCGGCATTAGGATCGCTGTCCTTTCCCCAGCGAGTCGTTTCCCCACTTGTGTCAATCCCCCCCAATACTTGTTCTTGTGTCCGTTTACATTACTCATAGTTCAGTGGACCGTTCTATGGTAGACGGACTTGTTACCTCCATCAACCTATTTGACATTTGTGTGGTTTCGAACCGCTCATGATTGGATCATGATTCAATTGCTTTGCATATAGTTTGCATTGTTTCAATTGCATTGCATTTTCTTTTGCATTACTTATACATTGTTTTGTATATATTGTATATCATTTTGCATCCATTTTTGCATTGTCATGCATGTTGCTAATAACATCGTACCTGTTGAGTTGTTTTCTTCACAGGCACGATATTGTATGTATGGTTCATTTGAGGCTGGTGCAACCAGACGAACCGCACAGGTATTGTATCCTCCGAGTGAGACGTATTGAGAATTGCACAATTCTCTTACACCCTTTTTGCATTGTATTGTAGTTTGGTGTATGCTAGCTTAAAACTGTCGCATGTTATGCGTCGTTACAGCTTTCTTTGCATGATCATAAGTTATGCTCGGCTTCGTGCATTGTCTTGCATTTTGCCCCTGCCTTCGGGCGCATACCTTGTTTGTCTTGCATGTTTGTCTGAGTCTTCGGCCTTGTCAAAAATGGGTCCTCTCTGGGCTTTGACATTCACTCCCGTCATTGTTATGACTTTCAAGTTCTGTCAAAGAGGGGCAACTGTAGACACCCCATTTTTGACCGTCCTCAAGACTTGGACGTCACCGTTTGAACACTCGGTGATCATCCATGTTTGTGTTCGTCTTGAGTTCCCGGAGGTCTCGGCTTGCGCGCCTTACCTCAGGATCTCTCGACTCGATTGTTTAGTGTCTGGGTTTGCACCAAACACTTGTGTTTTGCCTTGGAGGGGCAGGGAATGCCTTGTGAGGCATCCCCAAACATCACCAGCCATGGCCAAAGGCCACCGGCTGGTGTTTTGTTGCCATCGGCAATGTATATTGCTAGTCGGCATTCTTTGTTGCCGGTCGGCAGTCCATTTTGTCAAAATGGCATTTTTGAGCAGCCGACTACTATTCATCTGCTTTTGCAGATATTTTAATACAGCTGTATGGCATTTTGTTCCCCTCCATACACGTGTATGGAGGGATGGCCTTCTTGTTAGCTTACCTTGTAAGCTTTACAAGATTGGCTCCTCTATAAGAGGAGCTCCCCTCTCCCTTGCTTAGGGTTAGACATTTTAGAGACAAAAAATACAGAGGAGAGCTCTGGTTCTAGGGTTAGTATAGTTGTAGCTATTCTATCTCTCTTCTCCTCTCTTTTGTGTTCTAGGTGTGTTTGTCCATATTATTGCACACAAACACATAGTGTTACACCTTTTCTTGGTTATTGAGGGCCAAAGGAGTGCTCTTGGAGTTCTTGGAGCATACACAAATGCACTTTCAAGGAGCATACCACACAAGCTCATAAGGTATCAAAGAGGCATCCAAGGCAAGCATACAAGCATGCTAAGGGGACTGAAATGATGCCACAAATGGTGCCAAACCATTAAATCAAAGCGAGTAACGCATGCTATACCCTCACATGCTTAAGGCCAACAAGCCAAAATGCAAAGGGACTATACTAAACACATCATGGCCGGCCAAAATGACTAAGGACAGACCTCTAGCATGGCAAAATAAGCACAAAAGCTTCACAAAGCTAGACCTAAAACATGCTTGAACAATG
>NW_021025082.1:736318-747792 GCF_004153795.1 Camellia sinensis
GGCCTCTCTGTGTCTAGGAGAACGGCTGTTGCAATGATTTGTAGGAGAATCCATCATGGCTGCTCCACGAGCTTCTTCTGGTGAGATCTAATCTTTTGATTCCACTTTGATGCCTCTTGCTTGAGGGCTGCTTCAAAACTGGCCACACGGGCCTCACATGGCGGTTGACCGTTGAACTTTCTGAACGGGTTCAAGGTTCGAAAAAGGACGGGTTAAATCTTGAGGCTGAGAGCGATCCTAAGCTGCACAATCTCAAGAGCGATTCCACACAGGTCTTCACAGGGCCGCGCAAAACATTTATTCTTGAAATTTTTTTAAGAAGGCGACAAATCGCTCGCGTTGAAGATGGTGTGGAATCGGTCTGAGGCATGTACGAATACAAGCCACGTCTAACATAGAACGGTCCACTGAACTATGCTTCGACACGAGAAGTATGGGCACATACCGGACCAAGCTCAACATGGAAAGGCGCAAGCCATAAATGGAAGGTGATGCAGTGAATGCATGCAGGCTACAATGCAATATCTACACTAGGATGGAAAAGATACGATGGATAAGGCACGCAGGCCAAGCCAAATCTTTGCCTAGGAAATGCATGTACACATACAAGCCGTGTCTAACATAGAACGGTCTACTGAACTATGTTTCGACGTGAAAAGTATGGGCACATACCAGACCAAGCTCAACATGGAATGGTGCAAGCCATAGGCGGAAGTGATGCAGTGAATGCATGCAAATTACAATGCAATATCTACAAATATGCAATGGAATGAAAATGGATATGGCCTGCGGGCCAAACCAAATCTTGCCCAGGAAAGGCATGTACACATACAAGCCGTGTCTAACATAGAACGGTCTATTGAACTATGTTTCGACGTGAAAAGTATGGGCACATACCAGACCAAGCTCAACATGGAATGGTGCAAGCCATAGGCGGAAGTGATGCAGTGAATGCATGCAAATTACAATGCAATATCTACAAATATGCAATGGAATGGAAATGGATACAATGGATATGGCCTGCGGGCCAAACCAAATCTTGCCTAGGAAAGGCATGTACACATACAAAAATGCATGTTGCATGGAATGCGCGACAACACGCGGCTTTTGAGATGCACGTGAACTTGAATATGCGACGACGCGAGTCGCTTGAAATATAAGTATAATGCAACTTATCAAAAGTCGTTCGGGCACGACAAACACCAAAGGACTTGCACCTTCAGAGGAATTAGGGTCTCCTAGACCGTACAATATACCTGTGCGGTTCGTCTGGTTGCACCAACCTTAAATGAACCGTACATACAATATCGTGCCTGTAAAGAAAACAAACTTAACAGGTACAATGTGATTAACAATATGCATATTAACGTATTTGAAAATGCGTGACAACGGAAAGAAAGTGGGAAGCATAACAATGCTGTGAAAGCACAGACATGTAAGTGGAGCGCACGGTCTACGCAGGCAACGAAATTGATCATAAGCATGCGGTCTACGCAAGCAATGAGATCGAACATACATGCGGTCTACGCAAGCAAAACATGCGGTCTACGCAAGTAATGGAATTGAACAAACATGCGGTCTACGCAAGCAAAACATGCGGTCTACGCAAGTAATGCAATTGAACAAGCATGCGGTCTACACAAGCAAAACATGCGGTCTACGCAAGTAATGGAATTGAACAAACATACGGTCTACGCAAGCAAAACATGCGGTCTACGCAAATAATGAAATTGAACAAGCATGCGGTCTACGCAAGCAAAACATGCAGTCTACGCAAGTAATGAAATTGAACAAGCATGCGGTCTACGCAAGCAAAACATGCGGTCTACGCAAGTAATGAAATTGAACAAGCATGCGGTCTACGCAAGCAAAACATGCGGTCTACGCGAGTAATGAAATTGAACAAACATGCGGTCTACGCAAGCAAAACATGCGTAACAAGCATGTGGTCTACGCAAGTAATGGAATTGAACAAGCATGCGGTCTACGCAAGCAAAACATGCGGTCTACGTAAGTAATGGAAATGAACAAGCAAGCGGTCTACGCAAGTAATGAAATTGAACAAGCATGCGGTCTACGCAAGCAAAACATGCGGTCTACGCAAGTAATGAAATTGAACAAGCATGCGGTCTACGCAAGCAAAACATGCGGTCTACGCAAGTAATGGAATCGAACAAGCATGCGGTCTACGCAAGCAAAACATGCGGTCTACGCAAGTAATGGAATTGAACAAGCATGCGGTCTACGCAAGCAAAACATGCGGTCTACACAAGTAATGGAATTGAACAAGCATGCGGTCTACGCAAGCAAAACATGCGGTCTACGCGAGTAATGAAATTGAACAAGCATGCGGTCTACGCAAGCAAAACATGCGTAACAAGCATGCGGTCTACGCAAGTAATGGAATTGAACAAGCATGCGGTCTACGCAAGCAAAACATGCGGTCTACGTAAGTAATGGAAATGAACAAGCATGCGGTCTACGCAAGTAATGAAATTGACCAAGCATGCGGTCTACGCAAGCAAAACATGCGGTCTACGCAAGTAATGAAGTTGAACAAGCATGTAGTCTACGCAAGCAAAACATGCGGTCTACGCAAGTAATGAAATTGAACAAACATGCGGTCTACGCAAGCAAAACATGCGGTCTACGCAAGTAATGGATTTGAACAAAGATGCGGTCTACGCAATCAAAACATGCGGTCTACGGAAGTAATGAATTTGAACAAACATGCGGTCTACGCAAGCAAAACATGCGGTCTACGCAAATAATGGAATTGAACAAACATGCGGTCTATGCAAGCAAAACATGCGGTCTACGCAAGTAATGGAATTGAACAAACATGCGGTCTACGCAAGAAAAACATGCGGTCTACGCAAGTAATGGAATTGAACAAACTTGCGGTCTACGCAAGCAAAACATGCGGTCTACGCAAGTAATGAAATTGAACAAACATGCGGTCTACGCAAGAAAAACCTGCGGTCTACGCAAGTAATGGAATTGAACAAACATGCAAAATGCAATGAGATGCGCGAAACCACGCGATGCGTTTCAGACAACGCAAGCGCGCGAGACACTGCGATTGATATGCGATACGCATGAGGCAACTTTTGAGTTTTGTAAAAGCCAAAAGGATACGAAAACGATACACCTCGCACGAATTCGAGTGCCACGCACAGAAGACACGACCCGAGGTCAAAACGGAGGCCGGTTGAGTATCGGAGATGCACTTTCTTGTACTTCTTTGAGCTATGAAGACCCAAAACTACAGATCTGACCCAAACAAGGATGCAGGAGGCTCACCGGCCGGAAGGGGAGGTCACCGGCTGTCCATCGGCCAACAATACATTCCACCGGCCAAAAATGTAGCCGACCGGCCAAATATGCCTGAATCAGGGCAGATTCGACTTTTCACCTCAGGTCTTTTAAAATAGGGTTCCAAACCCTATTTCCCACATCCTCCTTAGCCGAAAATCCCTCCTCTCTCTCTCTAGAGCATTCTCCTCCTTTGATTCTTCCATTTTCGTGCGTTCTAGCCCCCGTTTCGTCGTTCGATTCGCGTATATCTTCGCGTTTCGAACATTTTCATCCGAATATTTCTTCATTTCAGTGCTCCCTTTGCCATTTCCACTTTTTGGGGTTTATTCCCCTCGAGCTTCTCTCGACTCGCGTGCCTTTTTCACTTCCCGGCTTCTCGGGCCACTTTTTCACCCTCTCGGGTTGACTTTTCGGTTGATTTTCCATATTTTCGCCCAGTTTTCCCTTTTTCGGCTATTTTCTCACCATTTTTGATATGGCCGACGATATTCCACAGGGCGGGACTCCCCCGGATCACGAGATGGATCCCGGGGTTGAGCTCCTCCCGTTGAGCGTCCGCCCGTTCGACCCGGCGACCTACCGGCCGGCGATTCATGTGCTACCTCCTGACGGACTTCGCCAGTTTCGGAGTTTCGACAGAGCGATGCCACCAGAGCTCCTCCTGCGTGAGCGTACATCTCACTTATCCTTTGGCGCTTCCGAGGTAACATTCCTCTCTCTGTTTTATTTTCGCAATGTAGAATATAAAAATTGCCATAGCTGATTACATCCTTTAACTGCTTGACTCAAATACACTGACACACTGTGCACTGTAGTTGATCGCAACCATACTGGCAACTGATATCTGTTTGAGGCTGACATGTGCACACACACTGCGTCGGCCCTGAATCACTCAAACACACCAACACAATATACACTGCACACACTGTAGTTTATTGCAACCACACCGATACCCGATATCTGTTTGAATCTGGAAAACTTGCACGCATGCTATATTTGTATTGAACCACGCAAACATGCTGACACATCACATGTTGTAGTTCACTATAAGCACACCAGCACTCGGGATCTGTTTGAATCTGGAAAACTTGCACACATGCTATATTTGTACTGAATTCTGAATGCCCTTCAAAACTAGTATATTCAGTATTGCCTCGCAATTATTTGTTTGAAAACAGGGAGATTCCCATACCGTCCGCGGGTATGGGAACATTGCCGCTCGAAACTGGTATGCTGAGCTTCCCGGCGCAGTTCGCCAGATTGTGGACCAGGCGGGCTTCGGCGCTTTCTGCAGGGGGTTATCCAGACTCACCGCGAGCAGGCCTCTCCTTGCTGCTCTAGCGGAGAGGTGGTGGGACACCACCGACTCGTTCCATCTATCTGCGACGGGAGACATGACGATGACTCCCTATGATTTCTCGATGCTCACAAGCATCGGGGTAGGGGGTGATCCGATCCCCTTCGACACTGATATGGACGAGTGGACTGCCGCTCAGATCCATTTACTTGGCGAGGTGCCACCTCTCGCCCGTCCGGGCTTTGTTCGCTACTCCTGGTTCGAGGTGCAGTTCAGGGTCCAGCCCGCATTGGTGGAGGAGGCTCTGATGACTCCGGAGGCCGTGGAGGGATATGCGCGCGGCTTCCTCATGTTCCTGCTGGGGACGACTATTTTCGCCGACCGGGCGAACACCGTGCCCCTCTGCCTGCTTAGTGCAATGGTGGACGTCAGGCAGATCTTGCACTACGATTGGGGTGGTGCCGCTCTAGCCACACTCTACGGGTATATGAACTCGGCTTCCCGTGGCAGCGAACAGTTGCTCGGGGGCTACTGGCGCGCTTGGGAGGTACGCTTCTTTCCCGCTTTTCATTTCTGTTTTTCTATCTTCTGTACTTTGTACTGTATTATGTATTGCACCCACTGTAGTCTGCTTGCCACTAACTGTATACTGCACACACGGCACACACATACACTCTGCTTTACACTGACTGTACACTGCTCACACTGTACACTATACACAATACACTGCACAACACACGGCTCTGTCGTTTCCGCTTTATTCTGTATTTTGCTTTATCTGATAGTCATATTGATGTTTTCTCTACAGTTGTGGTGTATGCCTACTTTCCCAGGCTTGCACCTGTGCCAGACGCGGAGACCCCCCTCGTCGTCCCGTTCTCACGACGCTTCGACGGGAGATGCGTGCAGAGGCCACGAGAGACATTTAGCTTCTTTCGCCGCTACTTCGATACTATCACCCCTGCCGAGGTATGTTTTATTTTAGAATTTATCTAAGCTTTGCTTTTCACTGCATATTTCAATAGTGATAGATAACAAACTGTATGTCACTTTCAGATCACTTGGCAGCCTTGGGCCCCGTTGCCGGCGACGATTCGGGACCGATTTGCCGGTGCTGAGGAGACCTCGCGTTTCGGGATCTTACTGGAGGGCCCGGTCTGTCGGGCTTGGTACCTGGGTGAGTGTTTCCTACGCCAGACCCTAGGGTTACCTGAGCAGATAGTTCCGGTTCACCCTCCTAAGGACATGAGGGAGACCGAGAGACTCACTACCGAGCAGATGGCCGATTATACTATCGGCTGGGAGGCGACCCGCTTCAGAGGTGTCGACCACTACAGAGAGTACGTGCGGACGTACATTATGCGATCTCTGAGCGGCGGCCGTCGAGCGGAGGGAGCCAAGCCCGTGACGCCAGTAGCTGGGGCAGGAGCAGGAGCTTCGAGGAGGGCTCGAGTTCGTGGCAGGGGCGGAGTTCAGGGAGGACGGGGGACCGGTTGGCCTGCTTTGCCCACTTCACTGACATACAGAGGACAGGGTGGGGCGACCTACCAGATCCCCTTTGCTCCTCCCCCGGCTGGTCATGAGTTAGCCAGTATCCCCGACTTGCCTCCGGTATGTATTACTTCATTTTGCATCTTGCATTGGCATTTCATTTCAGTTTGTTTGATATTCCGCGGAATACTGATATATCTTGTACTTTTGCAGGCGTCCTCCATGATGGGGATGCTACAGCGGACCTTCGACCTTCTGGCCCTCTACAGCATTCCGGTATGTTCTTTTGACCACTGTCTCAAACCATTCATACACTGCTTCACATAATCTGATACACGACACAACACCTGATACACTGATCTCACAGCATCTGATACACTGCATACACTGCATTTATACACTGCACTCTGCACTGATAAACTGCCCACGGCATTCACACACTGTGTATTGCATTCTGCACTGATAAACTGCTCACGGCATTCACACACTGTACTGACACACCGCATTCTGCACTGATAAACTGTCCACAGTATTCACACACTGTACTCACACACTACATTCTGCACTGATAAACTGTCCACAGTATACTGATGCATTTGCCTTTTATATACTTTTTCAGCCTCCCTTCCAGATTCCCGTTGTAGGAGGTGCTCCGGCTGGACCTTTCGTCCCCGCCCGAGGAAGAGATGAGGAGGGCAGAGTATTCCCCCGCACCAAGGCGGGGTGCGCTCATATCGGGAGTAGTTCGCGGGCTCCAGTCCCTGATGATGATGATGAGGAGTCAGAGGCGGAGTCGTCGGAGGAAGAGACCAGAGGCGGCACTAGCTCGGGCTCTGATGACGATGCTGATGATGCTCCTGGACCTTCGTCCAGGAAGAGGACTAGGACAGACCGATAGCCCTCAGAGCCGCTTGACATGGATACAGATTTTTGTTGCTTTTCTTCTTTTTTGTACTTTTCTCTTTTGTTGGTAGTTAGGATACTTTGTACTGCCGTAGGCAGATTTTTGTTTCCAAAGCTTGTGTATTTGAAAAGATGATGAAATGAAACAGGCTTTTTATCTGAAAAAGTGTTTACATCCGTATATCTTTACATTTCATACTTTGCATTGCATCACACCATATTACACCTCAATGTAAAATGTAAATAAAATTGATTGGTTGTCTGAAAATTGAACACTTGCGCTGTAATAATCAGATAACTAAACAACCAACAGCAAAATAACCCAAGCAACCCACTGCCTGATTCTGGACACGCAGCCCTTACTCTACTGGGGATTAATCTGCATACAGCCCGTAACACAGCATTGGGTTCATTTCGCGCATAGTAAATCCTGAACAAACAGCCCAATCTGACAAGATGGACTACGGAGGTGAAACCAGCTGGAGTTGAAACACCCTCAGATGCCCCAATTTTTTTTGTTCTTTTGCTTCGCACAGATGTAGAGAACGGCACAGCACTCTGAGCATAAACGATTTTTGAAATTAAATAAGGGTTTTCAACCGGGGGATCGAGCCTACAACTGAACACAGCAGAGAGGACTCAAACAAAAGGGTACACGACCTAAACACAACGAGACACGCTCGGAAGAGACCTAAAACAAAGGTTGAGGTAAACAAAACAAAAGACACGACATACAGACGCGTTAACGAAGACGGGGGACCTCAGATCACGAGGAACCAGTTTCTCTGGGTATTGTTTCCCACCCTTTTCTCATTTGTGATTCTCACATCACTCTGGCACTCAAGCTCGATTTTTCTCTCAAAACCCTTTGGCTCGCTTTTTTTTCTCTCAACTTACACGTCTCTATTATTTATTCTCTCATTTTTCGTCCCTCCCTAAGGTGATTAATGAATGAATAGGAAGTTGCGGGTTCATGCCCGATGCCGTTAGCTCGCAGCTATTTCTTCTGGTGGGTAGAGTGCCCTCCTGGCAAGTATGTTGATGACGGGGGAAAGACAGAACGCCTGACTCAACTGTGCCCCTAGTTCATCATTTTGACCATTTTTTGTTTTGGTTCTACTAAAACAGTTTTGATCAAGATAAGAGTCGGATTAGCGTACTTGTTCAATTTTTGATTTGGAAACCATACAAGTCAGGCTGTAAGCACTGAAAATTTTCCTCTTTTGGGTCCAAGAAAGTGGTCCAGTTTTGGGAAAATGAAATAATTTTCGAGAAAATAGTCAACCTCAGTAAAAATTCTCAAAAACTATATTACAAACAGTCAATGCTCAACGAGCATGGAACTTACTCTTTGAGATGCGCAACCTCGGATCGGAGGCAATGGAAAATTGCCCCTGGCTTGAAGGGGGTGGATGGCAAAGGAAAGTTGCCCCTGGTTTGAATGGCAACTCACGACGACTCGTGGCAACGGAAAGTTGCCCCTTGTTTGAAGAGCACTGCACCGAAGATCATATCACAGCCGAAAAGACAAAGATGACCAGAACAATCACATGGACACAGTTGATTTGGAAGTGCTTATGGCTGGACCTCAGAATAAAGTTGCCTACATATCCCAAAGATGGGAATCAAGCCTTACGTAGTTCCAACAGGCGACCTGGGTGGATGTGGCATATCAATGTTGGTCTCACTTTGCAGAGTGATCCCTTGACCATTGCATGGACTGAGATGCTATGGAAGCGTTGGGGGCTGGACTTCATGATGAAGTTGCCTACGTATCCCAAACATGGGAATCAAGCCTTACGTAGTTCCGGTTAAGGTACACTCGGGAATTTTAACCTTCACTTTTCAGGCTCTAACTTTTGCCAAGGTACCCGATGCGGGTTTTCGACCTTGCGAGCTTCTTTTCATTTTCTTTTTTTTTTCATTTCTTCTTTTTTTTTTCTCTTCTTTTTTTTATTTTTGCATTTTTTGCTTTTTTGCTTTTTTTTTTGTATTTTTCTCTTGCTCTAACTTTTGCCTGGGTCGCCCTTCCGGGTTTCGGCCCAGCGAGCCTCTCAAAGGGTAAAAGTGCAACAAGTCCGTGCCAAATGGTTTTTGAAGTTGAAGCCTCTCTGTATCTAGGAGAACGGCTGTTGCAGTGATTTGTAGGAGAATCCATCATGGCTGCTCCACGAGCTTCTTCTGGTGAGATCTACTCTTTTTGATTCGACTTTGGCACCTCTTGTTCCAGGGCTGCTTCTGATCTGGCCATACAGACCTTGCATGACGTTTGACCGTTGAACTTTCTGAACGGGTTCAAGGTTCAAAACGGACGGGTTGAATCTTGAGGCTGAGAGCGATCCTAGGCTGCACAATCTCAAGAGCGCTTCCACACAGGTCTTCACAGGGCCGCATAAAACATTTGTTTTTGAAAGTTTTTAAGAAAGTGACAAATCGCTCTCGCCGAAGATAGTGTGGAACCAATCTGGATCAAGCCAGGGTCCTTTCCAGTACTCACGCTGACAAGCATGATTTCATTCATTAAGGGCTTAGCATGCTTCTCTTTCTCTCAAATTGATCAAAGTTTTGCAAAACCAGAGGAATTCCTTCCTCTTCGTTTTTATCACCGCAGTGTTCAAAAGGGTTTTTTGAAAAACTTAGGTTAATGCAATGAGTTTGGCGCGCAGGAGAGCAGGCGAGATGTACTGTCAGCCCATTCAAATCCTCTGGCACAATTAACTTACACTGAAAGCAAGCACGAAAATGAGATAGCCACAGCTGTTTCATTTAGATTCATTGGTGTAACTGGCCCCTTGGCAGAAACAGACTCAAAAACAAAAACGGGTAATTACAAAACAAAACGGTGGTCAAGGCAACAACCCCGGAATCACCTGGTACTTTCTCCAAAGGGGACTGACTCGCTACAACAAGACAGACCCTTAAGCAAAAAGACTGACTCAAGACAAAGAGACAGACTCAAAACAAAAGACTGACTCGATACCTAAGCCAGAATTTACAAAGCTAGCGTTCACAGATGCTCAAAAATGCGTGCCAGACGCCACATCCAAAATATACCGAATGCCGCCCGCAGGTGGTTCAGTTTCTGATTACATACTTGCAGTATCTGTGTCCTCAAAATCCAATAACTGGGTGGTAACGGACTTGGCTGAGGTGGGCGGGAGGATAACCTCATTGTAAATCAAATCTTGCACCTCATGACGGAGGCGGAAACAATTGTCGGTAGCATGGCCTGTCTGCTGGTGGTACGCGCAGTACTGAGCAGCATCATGTGTAGCAGGGAGATTCTTTGGGAGAGGCTGAGGCTCCAAGGGTTTAAGGTGTCCCCTCTCGGCAAGGATCTGAAGTGCCTTAGACAGAGGCATGTAGAGAGCATGAAAGATCTTGCGCCCTCGGGGCAGGTATTTTGAAGTCTGAGTATTCTTACTAGACGCACAGGCGAAAGGGTCGGCAGGCGCCACCTTGGCTTTCTGATCCTTTCCCGGTGCAGGGTTGGGAATAGGAGGAACTGTTCTGGCATGACGGGGCCTATCCCGATTTTCTGACTGGCTTGAACTACCCTCAGGTGGAGTGGGGAAAGCATCCTCCATAGCTCTTGCCACAGCTGCGAACATCTGTTGCTTGTTCATCCCCGCGGCTTTCAAAGCCTCGACTGCCCACAGCAGTTGTTCACTAGGATCGGCATCTGCCTTCACTTTGTCTTTTCCTCTGGCCTCAGCCTGATCGAGGGTTTGGGTTGATACCTATCATCCCCATTAGTTCAAATGTAGTAGGCTCGTGAGCCTGGTATAGCTGGGGGGCCCAGACCGGGTGCGCAACAGGCGACCTGGGCGGATGTGATGCATCAACATTGGTTTCATCCCGCGGGGTGATCCCTTGATCTAGCGCAGCTGTCATAACCACAATCTCTTCTGAATTCTGCATCATCATAAGTCCGCTGTACTGAACGGTGACGGACGGATCAGATATCTATCTTGCCTCAGCAAAGGGGAACACTAGCTACTCTGTATCAATCCTCTGGACACTCTGAACTGAAAGGAAAAACAAACAGCATTTCAGCCCAAACAGATCAATCACAGGCGTAGCCGAACAACTGCACTCTATTACTGATCACTGTTCCCCAGAATCACTGTCCCCAAAATCAAACTTGGTACCCGCAGACAACTGATCTCTCAATAACACTGATACTGGTGCCCTCGGGCCCTGATACTCAATCTTGCAAACTGATATGTACGTTCCTGTAGAGATACACTCTAAAAGCACATAGCAAGTAAAGAGAGCCAGAATACCCCTATGTTGGGGTAGGGTTTCCCTGTCCTATTTTGTCAGGAGCTAGGGTTCCACTATGCACACAGCAGTTTCAAACAACCTATAATCGGGTAAGCAGCCTGTCCTAACTTGGAATGGTCGCTATGGCTCCGAATATGCACTAGGTCGAATGGTCGAAAAGGGTGCCCCGGTAAAGTAA
>NW_021025082.1:750967-833725 GCF_004153795.1 Camellia sinensis
ACCCCATTTGACTTCGCTCAACCTTCACCCACAGGCATTCAGGCAGTTATATCACATAAGCACATAGCCACATGGCAAGCATGCTGTCATGTTAATATTCACATACATGCAAGATGCTAAAGCATAAACACTCACAGTGTACTCCGAGCCAAAACAAGAAACTAGTTAGTAATCATGCATGATCCTAGTTCATGTTAAAATGGCTAATGCATCACATACAGAATGTCACTAGAATAGGCTCGGCTAATCTATGGATGGAATGTAAAATGCACAAATAACATGTATTCAAGTTAGATTTGAGATACTATGCAATTGGTATGATGCGCCGAGCCCAGTGCATGCAATACAAATGAATGGATGCACGCATACATAGCATAAGGATACTAATTGAAATATGTCCTAATACTAACCATTAAAAGCAGGTAAGTAAAAGGGAGAAAGAAGTGGGGGTTGGAAGACATGCCCACACGCACCCACATTTATTACAAATTCGCCATCGCTCGGAGGGACCAAAAGACTAATACAAACCGAATAAGTAATTAACTACTCTAGCTAATTAAATATTACAAACCCTTAATTAATTAAACAAATTAACTAAGCTACTAAAGTAGTAAAACAGCCTCGGGAGGAGGGATGAATGCATGCTCGGATTGGCTTCGCTCGGAAATCCATTGCCATGACACATGTTGCCTCTGTTTGCACTGCCCTGCTCCTCTAAAAATTATGCAAGTTTCCAGAACCCTTCTAATCCACCTCATGGATGCTGTGAGAGACCATCGGCCAAGAGGGGTGGCCATCGGCCACTGGAAAATGGTCATCGACCAGTTGTGAGGCTATCGGCTAAGTATGAATGGCCAGCCGGCACTGAATATGGTCAGTCGGCCATGTCTTCCTGCAGAATCCTGTTTGACAGCAGCAGAGGACAAACAGAGCATGGCAAAGCGTTTTCAAAGCAATGTTTGCACCACCACCCTCTCTATCATGTTTAAGACTCAAGGGAGCATGGTACTCGACCCTCGGACCACCAATCACGCATTTCAATGCATGATGGCCCAAAGAAGCCAAAGTGTGCAATTTCAATATGGAATGAAATGCACAAAACAAATAATGGGCCCCAACCTCTATCATAATCAATTCAAGAGGCATGGGATGTATGCAATGCTATGCAAGCTAAGCATGCAAGCTAAGCATGCGAATGTGCAATGTGTCAAACATGCAAAATGCAATGTAACAAACATGGAACAAGGCCAAATATGCAACAGCATACAAGGCAAGCATACAACAACATGCTAGAATGGTCTTGAACCGAAGTGGACAGCCCTCAAGTAGGCCCAAAACAGTGGCCAAAATGATGCAACAAAAGCATGAAAACACACACACAAGCATGCATGCACAAGGGCCTAAACATGGAGCATAAGCCAACAACTCTTCAAAGCATGAAAGGGATGGAAAATGCAAGTATGCAAATATGGAGCATGGACTGAAATAACATCACAAGTGGTTCCAAACCACTGAAATGATGCAAGGATGGCATGCTAGAGGGATCAATGCTCAAGGCATACAAGAGAGTTTGCATGGTAGCTATACAAAGCAAAGCCTGGATGACTCAAATGACCAAAAACAGTCCCTTAGCATACTAAAACAAGCATAAAAGCTTCACAAAGCTAAGCCAAAAACATGCTAGAAACAAGGCTCAAAGCATAAAGCATGTTAAGGCAAATCATGGCATTACAAGACATGTATGCAAAGCATGCAAGGTGTGTCTAAACCACCTTAACACAATGCTATATCATGGAAATATAAGCACAAAAATCAGTTAGGGCATGATTAACATGAACCTAAACTAGATGCTCCCTCAAGAGGCAAAAATGGCCCTTTTCAAAGACAACAAGGAGAGGGGGTGGCCCTCTCCTTCTTGGGACCTCAAGGCACCATCCTCACCACTTAAATCCCTCAAGATTTCATGTGGTGAGGAGGCCCAAACAAGGTGGCCCCGAAGCTCACCAAAAACACACAAAAATGAGGCCAAACAAGGCCTAAGAGGGGGTAAACGACCCCAAACACAAAAGTGACCTTAATGTAGTATCTTAAACACAAAAAAACAGAACTTTTTATGTTATATACAAATCTCAAAACAGCAAGCAAGATAGGCTAAAAGTGTGTGCAAAAATGGGGAATAAAGAGGGAGAAGGAGTTACCTTTTGTAGCCAAAAGGGGACAGCAGCCTCTTGGTCCAAAAAAATAGTCCCTTAGCCTCTGAAAATGGCCTCCAAGCTCCTTAGGTTGATGATGGAGGTGTTGTGCTAGGAGGTGTAGTTCAAATGGCCAAGAACTAGACCCTTTTGCACCCTCTAACCCACACAAATGTAGAGAGAGAGGGAGATATGGAGAGAGAGTGATATATATATGATATATATCAGATTTTCTTCTAACCCTTGAAATGGAAGGAGAGGCCCTCTATTTATAGAAAAGATGAAGGCTTGAAGCTTCTAAGGGAAGTTAAGCAAAAGGGTCAAGGGGGTCAAGCTTCTCATAGAAGCTTGGAGCAAAAGTGCCAGGCTTCTTGGAGAAGCTAGGCAAAGGGGTCAAGCTTCTCTTGGAAGCTTAAGGAAAAGGTGCAAAAGGTGCAAGCTTCTCTTGGAAGCTTAGAAGGGTTCAAGCTTCTTGGAGAAGCTTGGAGCAAAGGGTTCAAGCTTCTTGGAGAAGCTAGAACAAAGGTTCAAAAGGTTCAAGCTTCCCCAAGAAGCTAAAACCAAGGATCCAAAAGGTTCAAGCTTCCTCAAGAAGCTAGAACCAAGGGTTCAAAGGGTTCAAGCCTCATCAAGAAGCTAAAACAAGGGTTCAAAAGGTTCAAACCCTCTCAAGAAAAGGGCTCGATTGACCAAAATCAGTGGGCGGCCGACCAAACAGAGTGCCGACCGGCCAAACATTTGGCCGATGGCAACAAAACACAGCCGGTGGCCTCAAGACATGGCCGGTGATGTGTGGGGATGCCCATCAAGCCACTCCCTGCCCCTCAAAGGCAAAACACAAGTGTTTGGTGCAAAAACCAAACACAAAACAGTCGAGTCGAGAGATCCAGAGGCAAGGCGCGTAGCCGAGACCTTCGGGAACTCAAGACGAACACAAATAAGGATGATCACCGAGTGTTCAAACGGTGACGCCCAAGTTTTGAGGACGGTCAAAAATGGGGTGTCTACAGCCACGTCTAAACCAACTTTGGATAGAGGTAGCTCATGGCAAAATAACACCAAATATCAACTAAGACATGGCCAACGTGAACTTAAACAAGGTGCTCACACATGAGGCAAATATGACAAGTATTGAAGACAACAACGAGAGGGGATGGCCCTCTCCTTCTTAGGGCCTCAAAACACCATCCCCACCACTAAAATCCCTCTAGATTTCAGTGGTGAGAAGCCCAATACAAGGTGGTCCCGAAGCTCACTAAAAAGGCACAAATATGAGGCCAAACAAGGTCTAAGAGAGGGGAAACAACCCCAAACACAAAAGTGATCTTAAACAAACTTCAAAAGCATGCAAAAACAAAACTTTTACCAGTTATACACTAAGCTTAAAAACATATTCAAGGTAGGTTAAAAGATTGTGCAAAAATGGAGAATAAAAGGGTAAGTTTCTCACCCTTGTTGACTTTCTTCAAGAACACCACTCCAGTATTTTTTCTGAGTTTAAATCAACCCAAGAACCCCAAGATTAGCCTCAAGGGACCTCAACTCCAAGGTATGGTGTAACACTAGGTGTCTTAGTGCAAAACTAAGAACAAAATCACCTTTAGAACACTATTACACACACTCAAAGGCAAAGAGAGGGAAATATAGAGATAGATAGATACAAAATCCTCTAACCCTAATTTTGGAACTCTGGAACCCCTAAGGAGGGGGGAGAAGCTCCCTCTTTATAGAATTCTAATCTTGCAAAGCTTCCAAAACAAGCTAAGCAAGAGACAAATCCCACCATACACATGTTTGGAGGGGGTGAATTGTGCGTGCCAGCTGTGCCAGCCGGCACTAAATATCTGCATAAAGCAGATGAACAGGGGTCGGTTGGAAAATATGGCCGATTGACCAACAAAAATGGCCGGTTGACCAAAAACACTGCCGACCGACAAAAATATTTGGACGGTAGCAAGAAAACTAGGCCGGTGGCATCAAGCCAAGGCCGGTGAGGTGTGGGGATGGCCAACAAGCCACTCCCTACCCTCAGAAGCAAAAACACAAGTGTTTGGTATACAACCAAGCACAAAACAAACAAGTCGAGAGGTCTTGAGGCAAAGCGCGCGACCGAAACCTCCGAGAACTTAAGACGAACACGAACAAGGATGATCATCTAGTGTTCAAACGATGACGTCCAAGTCTTGAGGATGGTCAAAAATGGGGTGTCTACAGTTGTCCCTCTTTGACAGAACTCGAAAGTCATAACAATGACGGGAGTGAATGTCAAAGCCAAGAGACGACCCATTTTTGACAAGGCCTAAGACTTAGACAAGCATGCAAGAGAGCAAGATATGTGCCCGAAGGCAGGGGCAAAATGCAAGAACAATGCATGGTGCCGAACATAACTTATGGTCATGCAAAGAAAGCTGTAACGAAGCAAATACATACAATAAATGCAACAGTTTTAAACAAGCCAAGAACCAAACTACATTGCAATGCAGAAAGGATGTAAGAGAATTATGTAATTCTCGCTACGTTTGACGCGGAGAATACAATACCTGTGCAGTTCGTCTGGTCGCGCCAGCTTCAAATGAACTGTACATACAATATCGTGCCTGAAAGCGGAAGAAACTTAACAGGTACAATATCGTTAGCAACATGCATAGTAATGCAAGTGAAAAGTGCGTGACAACGCAAGCAAAGTGTGGATGCATGACAATGCAACCTAAGTGTGACGCATAATAATGCGGGTTGGATGCAAGATGATATGCAATATTACAAAACAATGTAATGATATATAATGTAATGAAACAATGCAAATGATATGCAATGCATTTGAGATGATCAAACCACAAGCAGTATAAAACCATACAAATATCATGAAGGGATGGAGATGCAAAAATCAAACTACATCTGACATAGAAATGGTGCTGACACCCTCAACACTAGGCGCACACACATAATCTCATAACTATGCGTTTCGTAGATAAAACAAGTAATTGGGTGGCATGATATAAGTGAGGAATGACCCACTGAGGAAAGATCGTGATCCTAAATGCTGGATGCAACACACTACACTACAATGCAATGAATGCAATGGATAAGGCGCGCGGCCAAACCGTACTTTGCCTAGGAAAGGCATGGACACAAACAAACCACGTTTAACACGAAAACGGTGCCGTCACCCTCAACACTAGGTGCGTACACATAATATCATAACCGTGCTTCAACGTGAAAAGTATGGGCACCACTAGACCAAACTCAACATGGAAAGGCGCAAGTGATAGATGGAGGTGATGCAATGAATGCATGCAATACGTGCTATGTACAATGCAATATACATACTAGCTAAAATGCAATGGATGCAGTGGATAAGACGCGTGGTCAAACCAAATTTTTCCTAGGAAAGGCATGGACACAAACAAACCACGTTTAACACGGAAACGGTGCCGTCACCCTCAACACTAGGTGCGTACACATAATATCATAACCATGTTTCTACGCAAAAAGTATGGGCACATACCAGACCAAGCTCAACATGGAAAGGCGCAAGTCATAGATGGATAATGTAGTAAATGCATGCAAACTACAATGCAATGTACAATGCAAGTGGAGGCGAAACATGCGTGTCGACGCAAGTGAAGAATGCATGACAATGCAGGTGGAAGCGAAACATGCGTGTCAACGCAAGTGAAGAATGCACGACAATGCAAGTGGAAGTGCACTACAATGCAATATATATTCTATATGCAATGAATGCATGTAATGTATGCTATGTACAATGTAATATACATACTAGATGATGTAGTAGTTAGGAAGTGAAGATACTTTACAGGGGCAATTGGCAATGACCTACCTCATGCTGCTGGGGATCTTTTGCTTCTTCTTGGTTGAACCATAGGTACTACTTTTCTCCCTGGCTATGGTCCCAGCTTTCCCTATTCTCCAACAAGGTGACAGACTAGGTTGATTCGGTATCCAGAATTGAGGCGCATATACATGCTATCTCAATCTATAGGGCTGCCATACCGATTTCAAGCCGAGGATATACCCCTGGGTATTTAAACCAGACTTTAGTCTCGGAAATTCCGAACCTTTGTGTTCTAGGCGTAAGCCATTCAAACTCTAGTTTCCACCGTCTCAGTTGGTCCCCTAGGAACTCACCGCAAACACAGACAGGTGGCTATACCAGACCACTGGGAGTCGTTCGGGCACGACAAACACCAAAGGAATTGCACCTTTAGAGGATTTAAGGTCTCCTAGACCAGAGAATGTACAAGACAGTGCGAATGAAGGTGCATGATTTAAGGTCTCCTAGACCAGAGGATTTAAGGTATCCTAAACCAGAGAATGCACAAGACAGTGCGAATAATGCAATGCACTAACAAGTGCATGTAAGGTGCGCAAGATAGCGCGATAAAATGCAATGCACAAAATAGTGCGACGCGCAAAAGAGCACGATTGAAATGCAATGCACAAAACAGTGCGACTGAGGTGCGCAAGATAGCGTGATGCGAAAAATAGCGCGAAATGAAATGCATGCAAAATGCAATGAGATGCACAAAACAGTGCGATGGAGGTGCGCAAGAGAGTACGAGTGATAAATTGCACAAAACAGTGCGATGCGCTAGACAGCGCGATGCGTTAGACAACGCGAGTGCACAAGACAGTGCAAATGCACAAGATAGTGCGATGCACTAGACAGTGCGATGCGTTTAGACAACGCGAGTGCACAAGACAATGCGAATGAGATACAAAGTGTAAGTGCACAAGGCAGTGCAATAAAATGCATGTTCTATGCAAGTAAAGTGCATAACAATGTGGGTGAAAGGGTGCATAACAATGCAAGATAGATGTGCATAATAATGCAAGTAACGAGCATAACAATGCTAGATAGATGTGAATAACAATGCAACGAATGGTGTGCGTAATAATGCGAGAAATGGTGTGCATAACAATGCGACAAATGTGAAACTTTAATAGCGTGTTTGAAACAAAATGCCGAATAAGGAAATATAAGCCTTAACGAGACCAAATCCAAACGCGACCTCCGATTTACCTCTCGGAGGGGTTTGTAACACACTCTGCTTGAAAAGGGTACACCCAGTTTATACTGGCGAGAGATAACATCTGCTGCTGCTTTAATTGCCATTCTGACTTCAAGCAGGCTTAAGCTTGGGGTTGAGATACACTCATACTTCAAAGCACTGACAAGGCCTGAAGAGGTACATCCGGAGTATAATCACGGCCTGCACCGAAGTCGAAACACACTAAGATGCTCTGATTTTCCTTCTTTTCTTTTGCTTCGCAGTCTGGAACCCATATAGCTTCAGATTGGTCCTGGGTTCTCATATGACCTGGGTTGAACCCTATGGTTTTTGAAAGAACAAAATCTTGTTTTGTACAAATGTGGAGAACGGCACGGCACTCTGAGCACAAAACGATTTTTTTGAAATTAAGAAACGAGTTCTCAACCAGGTATTGAGCCTACAACTGTACACAGCGCATAACGACTCAACAAAGAAAAACAAGAGGTAAACAACCTAAACACATCGAGAAACACTCGAAACGACTCAAAATAAGAATCAAGACAAAACAAAAGACACGACACTCAGACGTGCACAGGGAGCCTGTTTCTCCGGGTATTGTTTCCCACCTTTCTCATTTATGATCCTTACATCACTCGGCCCTCAAGCTCTGTTTTTCTGAAAAAGCCCTTTTTCTCACTTTTTCTCTCAGCGCACATCTCTCTATTCTTCAATCTCTCATTTTTTATCCCTCCCCTGGGTGGTTGATGGATAAATAAGAAATTGCGGGCCCTTGCCCCTAGCATGCTGCTAGATTCTCTTTCTTCCATTCACAGCCAGTGAGTTCCTCTCACAGAGGGGTTGCACTAAGATGGGGTGTGTAGCAAATTTGCAGCTAACATCGGTTGATGATGCTTTGCTAGGGAGTTTGGACGTGATCAGATCTGTCTAGATGAGGAAGTGGAACATCTTGATCCATTCCAGTTCGTGCTTCATACTTGGCTTGATACCTCGTTGCTTGGAGGATGTGAGAGCTTTTTTCCCTTTTGCGGTTAGCTTCAGTGGTGCCCTTTTCTAACGAATACGGTGCCCTTTCTGGCAAGTAGAGTGCCCTTTCTTGCAAGTACGTTGATAAAGGGGAAAAGACAGAACACCTGACTTAACTGTGCCCGTAGTTCATCATTTTGACCATTTCTTGTTTTTGGCTTTCTACTAAAACAATTTTGACCAAAATGAGAGTTAGATTAACATGCTTGTTCAATTTTCTGATTTGAAATCATGCAAATTAGGCTATGAGCACTAAAAATTTTCCTTTTTTGGGTCCAAGAAATGGTCTAGTTTTGGAAAAATGGGATAATTTTCAAGAGAATCAGTCAACCTCAGTAAAAATTCTCAAAAACCATTTTGGCAAACAGCCACTGCTCAACGAGCACAGAACTTACTCTTGAGATGCACAACCTTAGATCGGAAGGAAAACTGCCCCTTGTCAGAAGGACACTGCATGGCAACGGAAAGTTGCCCCTTGTTTGAATGGCACCGTAGCCCATTGAATGGCAACGGAAAGTTGCCCCTTGTTTGAATGGCACAACAGTACATTGTAGTTACTCCTCAGAGTGACGAACACAACCAAACTCTTGGATACAGATAAGGCAAAGATGAACAAAACCATTACATGGACATAATCAATTTGGAAGTGTTTGTGGCTGGACTTCAGGATGAAGTTGCCTACGTATCCCAAACATGGGAATCAAGCCTTACATAGTTCCGGTTAAGGGACACTCGAGTATTAACCTCTCCTTTTATGCTCTAACTTTTGCCAAAGCCGTCCTTCTGGGTTTTCATCCTTGCGAGCTTCGTTATTCTTTTCTTTTCAACCCTTTTCATTTCTTTTTCTTCATTTCCTTTCTTTTTCTTCTTCTTTTTTTTTGCATTTTTGTTTTTTTTATTTTTCGCCTTTTTCTTGCTCTAACTTTTGCCTGGGTCGCCCTTCTGAGTTTTCGGCCCAGCGAGCGTCTCAAGGGTAAACGTGTAGCTTTGTCCATGTCAAATGGTTTTGAGATCTCAAAGCCATCTAAATCCAGAAGAATGGTTGCTGTTTACTGATAATGTCGGACTCCATCCAATGGGGGCTGAATTTGCCCCTAGTGTTATGGATAGGAACTCAGTTGTTCTCTGGTAGTACTTTCTTCTTTCCTCCTTTCTGGGATTTGGCATTCTTGCCGATCGTCGTCTTGGACTCTTCGAGTGCATTATCTGACGTTTTTTGCCCCTTGTTCGAGAGGTGTTTCTGATCTGGTCATACAAGTCTCACATTGTGGTTGACCGTTTGAACATTCTGAACGCAAGGTCAACTGTTTCAAAGCAAAAGGGGGTCGAGTCTCGAGGCTGAGAGCGATCCTAAGCTGCACATTCTCAAGAGCGATTCCACACAAGTCTTCGCAGGACCACACAAAACATTTTTTGAAAAGTTTTAAGAAAGCGACTAATCGCTCGCGCTGAAGACAGTGTAGAACCAATCTAGATCAAGTCAGGATCCTTCCCCGTACTCATACCAACAAGCATGATTCCATTCATTAAGGGCTTAGCATGCCTCTCTTTCTCTCAATTGATCGAATTTTCACAAATCCCGAGGAATTCCTTCCTCTTCGTTTTCATCACAATGTTCTAAAAGTTTTGAAAATCTTAGGTCAATGCAACAATTTGAAGGCACAGAAGAGCAGGTGAATTGCACTACCGTTTCATTCAAGATTCTGGCACAACTGGCGCAAGGCAGAAGCAAACACGAGAATGTGAAAATTACTGCTGTTTCATTCAGATCTTCTGGTGTAACTGGTTTCAAGACAGAAACAGACTCAAAAGAAAGGATGAAAACAAAACAAAATAGTGATATCCGAAGCAACAACCCCGGAATCACCCAACTTCTATACAACAGAACTGACTCAATACAACAAGATAGACCCTTAATCAAAAAGACTGACTCAAAACAAAGAGACAGACTCAAAACAAAACCACAGAACTAACTCAACACTCGAGTCAGAAATTACAAAAGTTAGCATTCGCAGATGCTCAAAACAGTGCTTGCCATACGCCACATCTGAAGTAAACCGAGCACCGCCCGCAGGTGGGCCAACCCCTGATCACATACTTGTATTATCTTCAAAGTCCACAAACTCAGTAGTGATGGACTTTGCTGAGCTAGGTGGGAGGATGACCTCATCATCGATCAAGTCTTGCATTTTCGTGGTGAAGATGAAAGCAATTGTCGGTGGTGTGACCAGCCTGTTGATGGTACACAGAGTACTGGGTGGCATCGTGTGAGAGAAGGAGATTACTCAGGAGAGGCCGAGGCTCAACAGGTTTGAGATGACCTTTTTCCGTGAGGATTCGAAAAGCCTTGGACAAGGGCATGAAAAGCCCTGCGCCCTCGGGGCAGATACTTCGAAGTTTGTGGACCTTTGCTGGACGCACTAGCAACAGGATCGGCAGGTACTGCCTTGGCTCTCTGATCTTTTCCAGGTGTAGAATTAGGGTTGAGAGAAGCGGTTCTGGTATGACGGTCCCTATCTCGATTTTCCCTTTGGCTTGAACTGCTCTCGGTCTGAGTGGGGAAGATGTTATCCACAGTCTTAGCCAAAACCGCAAGTGCTTGTTGCTTATTCAACCCCCCGGCTTTCAGAGCCTCAACAACTTGCTGGAGTTGTGCATAAGGATCCGCATCTGCCTTTATCTTGTTCTTTCCACTAGCCTCGGCTTGGTGGCAGGTTTGGGTTGTTGCTTCAGTGCGAAGCCCCGTTGTCGTTGATACGTCATTGCTGGAGTTCAAGACAGCTTCAGGCTGGCTGAGCTCAATTACAATTCGCCCTAGTAGTGGGGGCTCCTGCGGCATGAAATTCCAAGCATACGATGCAGTTGGTGGCAGGGCTGACGTTCCATAGGCTAAATCAGCCACGGATCTCTAGAGGTCGCCAATCATTCCCATTAACTCAAACGTGGTGGGTTCACGAGTTTAAAACAACTGGGGTTCCCAGATCGGGTGCGCGGCAGGCGACCTGGGCGAGTGTGGTACCTCAATATCGGTCTCATCCTGCAAGATGATCCCTTGGTTTAATGCGGCTGCCATAACCATAATTTTCTCTGAATTTTGTGCCATCATAAATTCGCTGAACTGAACGAGGGTGATGTGACTGGTGACTTGACTGATCAAATATCTGCCTTGCTTCAGCAAAGGAGAGCACTGGCTATTCTGAACTCAGATCTCTGAAACTCCCCCCTCCTCCTGAAAGAGAAAACAGGCAGCAGCTCAGCCCAATTTTACCCAAACAATCGTAAGCACAACTAAACAACTGTATTTTATCACTGATCACTGTTCCCCAAAACTACTGCCCCAAAATTGAATTAGATACCCGTAGATGCTACTAATTCTCAAAACACTGACACTGATGCCCGCAGGCCTAATGCCCACACTTGCAAACTGATATGTGCATTCCTGTAGAGGTCAACTCAAAAAGCACATAACATGCAAGTAAGAGCCAAAACACCCCTATGTTGGGGTAGGGTTTCCCTGTCCTATTTTGTCAAGAGCTAGGGTTTCACTACGCACGCAGCGGTTTCAAACAACCTATAATCGGGTAAGCAACCTGTCCTAGCTTGGAATGGTCACTACGAATTTCGATATGCACTAGGTCGAATGGTCAAAAAAAAGGATGCCCTAGTAAAAACCGGGGTTTATGCTTCCATCGTGGTAGAGCCCGTAACCGGTCAGCCTTATGGTACGCTTCTATAAGCGAGCCTCCGGCAAATCGTTCAGGAATAGCAGATGGCAAACACGGTGTCCTAGGCACACCAATGCACATTCAATGCAAAAAAACACATGAGTGTAGTCAAAACAAAATATCATGAGTTCGAGTAAAGTTCTCTAACTCCCCCGCAGAGTCGCCAGAAACTGTAGACGTCCCTGAACGTCCCGGGAGGGAATCCTATTTTGTTCATTTGGGCTTACTTCGGTTCGGACTCAATGTCACGGTTCTTAATCTGATCTCACAATGTGCGATGTGAGATTGATAAATCACCAAAGAGTCCAAATCCGGCAAATCATTTTGGAAAACAAATTTTTAGAAAGAAGTGCCAAACATGGACTGCTTTGCCAGATACAGAGTCGCCACCTAAATATTTTGTTTTGGGGGAATTTAGGAAACCCTGACTCGTTGCCTAAGGCCACGTGTCCATCATCACCAAAGTTGTCTCGGCTCGGGAACTTGGGTACAATTGGGGAAGGTCAGTTATGAGCACCCTCGCTCGCCCGATCAAAGATCAGCCACTACTAAACATAATATCTCATTTTTGAAAACACATGTAGTCTTATTCCGATTAATTTGCTAGAATTACTATGTGATGCGCACAACACATAAGTATAGACTAGATTGCCTAATTTGGAACAAAGCATTGCATATCTGTTTTGTTTGGAAATGGTTTGAAGTTTGCTACTCGCAAGTAGGCTAAAACACAGATTTCAATGAATTGATCCAATTCAAGTAATCCAACATTCACCCACAGGCATTCAGGCAGTTATATCATATAAGCACATAGCCTCATGGTAAGCATGCTATCATGTTAACACTTACACACATGTAAGATGCTAAAGCATAAATACTCACAATGTACTCCGAGCCAAAACAAGGAACATGTTAGTAATCAAATATATGATCCAAGTCCATGTTAAGATGGCTAATGCATCGCATACAAAATGCAACTAGAATAGGCTCGGCTAATCTAATGATGGCATGTGAAATGCAACAACTCGATACACGTATTCAACTTGGAATTTGAAACACTATGTAGTTAGTATGATGTGCCATGCCCGATGCATGCAATACAGATGAACGATGCAAACATGCATAGCATAAGGATGCTAATTGAAACGTGCCCTAGAACTAACCATCATAAGCGGTTAAGTAAAAGGGAGAAAGAAATGGTGGTTGGAAGACATGCATCACACACACGCACGCTTATTACAAAATTGCCCTCTCTCGGAGGGTCCGAATGAATAATAAAAATTAATTAACTAACAAGCTAATTAAATATTACAGACCCTTAATTAATTAAAACAAATTAATTAAATTACTGAAAGTAGTAAAACAGCCTCGGGAAGAGGGACGAATGCATGCACGCTTGGCTCCGCTCGGAAACCCACCACCATGTCACATGTTGCCTCTGTTTACACTGCTCTGCACCTCTGAGGACTGTACAAGTCTCCAAGATGTTTCTGAACCACTCCCTGATCACTGTGGGAGGTCACCGACCAAGAGGAAACACCACCGGCCATGGAATTATGGTCATCGACCAAAAATTAGATCACCGGCTGGGTATTTATAGTCGGCCGACACTGAAAGTTGCCGACCGGCCATCTCTTCCTGCAGAAGACTGGTTTGCTGCAACAGAGGATAGACAAGCCATGGCAATGCATTTTCAAAGCAATTTCTGCACCACCACCCTCCTCAGCATGTTTGAGACTTAGAGGAGCATGGTTCTCGACCATCGGGCCATCAATCACGTATTTCAATACGTGACGGCCCAAGATGCCAAGTGTGCAATTTGATATCAAATGAAATGCACACAAATACACAATGATCCTAACCTCTATCATAATTGATCAAGAGGCAAGGGATGCAAACATGCACAATGATATGCAACCTAGACATGCAAGCTAAGCATGCAATATGAGCTTGTGAACAAGCATGCAAACATGCAAGTATGTAACAAGTATGCAAGCTATCAAGCATGCAAGATGCAATTTAAACATGCAAACATGCAAGACATGTAGCAACATGTTAAGCAACTTAATCAAAGATGCATGCCCAATACAATATCACTTAAACATGCAACAACATGTTAATAGTCCTATCATCTAGACGTACAAACATACATAACATGCAACAACATGCAAAGGGGCCAAGTATGCAACAACATGCAAGGCAAGCATGTAACAACATGCAAAGGATGGTCTTAAACCAATATGGGCAGCTCTCAAATAGGCCCAAATCAGTGGCCAATATGCTAAGGGATGAGGGACAAAGTCACATTCAAACATGCATGTATAATGGTCCAACACTTAAGCATGAAAGGGCAACTTTTAATGACACTTAAAAGGGACAAACATGGCCATATGGCAAGCATTTTAATGCTCTGAAAACATGCAAAGGATGATGCCAAATCAACCTAATAATGCAAACAAGTCATGCACAAAAAACTTGAAACTAGCCCAAAGGATCAAACCATGATCATGTGACACATGAAGCAAATGACCAAAGTGGACCAAAACAGTTCCAAATCATGCCAAAGTAAGCCTAAAACATGCAATGGCCAAAGCTAAAACAAGCTAAAACAAAAGGGGCAAGGCATGAGGCATACAAGGCCACCAAAGAGGTGTTACACTACACCTAAGACAACCAAACATGGCATGATTTAGGCGAGCAAAATCAGAGATATGACATGCTAAAATGAGCCCAAAAACCCACTTAGATGGCATCCCAAATGCCTAGACATGATGGCATACACAATGACACAATCATGGAGCATAAAACACCAACCTTTTAAAGCATTAAAGGAGTGATAAGATGTGAGCATGTGAGCCTAAAACAAGGACTGAAATATCATAACTAATGGTGCCAAACCACTGAAATGATGCAAATAGAGCATGGTAGATGAGCCAACACTCAAAGCATACAAGCTAGGTTGCATAGTAGCTATACAAAGCAAGTCATGAATGACCTAAACAACCAAAATCAGACCTTTAGCATGGCAAAAGAAGGCCAAAAGCTTCATGGAGTTAGGCCAAAACAAGTAAGCATAGTGGTCTAAATGCTAGGTGCATTTTAAGGCAAAATCGAGGGATTACAAGACAAGTATACATAGCATGTATGGCACGTCTAAACCAACTTTGGACAGAGGTAAATCATGGCAAAATAATACCAAATATCAACTAAGACATGGCGAACTTGAACTTAAACAAGGTGCTCACACATGAGGCAAATATGACAAGTATTGAAGACAACAAGGAGAGGGGATGGCTATCTCCTTCTTAGGACCTCAAAACACCATCCCCACCACTGAAATCCCTCTAGATTTCAGTGGTGAGAAGGGAAATACAAGGTGGTCCCGAAGCTCACAAAAAAGGCACAAAAATGAGGCCAAACAAGGCCTAAGAGAGGGGAAACAACCCCAAACACAAAAGTGATCTTAAACAAACTTCAAAAGCATGCAAAAAAAAAAAAAAACTTTTATCAGTTATACACTAAGCTTAAAAACAGATGCAAGGTAGGTTAAAAGCTTGTGCAAAAATGGAGAATAAAAGGGTAAGTTTCTCACCCTTGTTGACTTTCTTCAAGAACACCACTCCAGCACTTTTTCTGAGTTTAAATCAACCCAAGAACCCCAAGATCAACCTCAAGGGACCTCAACTCCAAGGTATGGTGTAACACTAGGTGTCTTAGTGCAAAAATAAGAACAAAATCACCTTTAGAACACTATTGCACACACTCAAAGGCCAAGAGAGGGAAATATAGAGATAGATAGATACAAAATCCTCTAACCATAATTTTGGAACTCTGGAACCCCTGAGGGGGGAGGAGAAGCTCCCTCTTTATAGAATTCCAATCTTGCAAAGCTGCCAAAACAAGCTAAGCATGAGATAAATCCCTCCATACACGTGTATGGAGGGGGTGAATTGTGCGTGCCAACTTTGCCAGCTGGCACTAAATATCTGCATAAAGCAAATGAACCGGGGTCGGCTGGATAATATGGTCGATTGACCAACAAAAATGACCGGCCGACCAAAAACACTACCGACCGACAAAAATATTTGGCTGGTAGCAAGAAAACTAGGCTGGTGGCCTCAAGCCAAGGCCGGTGAGGTGTGGGGATAGCCAACAAGCCATTCCTTGCCCTCAGAAGCAAAAACACAAGTGTTTGGTATACAACCAACCACAAAACAAACAAGTCGAGAGGTCTTGAGGCAAGGCGCACGATCGAAACCTCCGAGAACTCAAGACGAACACGAACAAGGATGATCATCGAGTGTTCAAACGATGACGTCCAAGTCTTGAGGATGGTCAAAAATGGGGTGTCTACACTACTCTACATACTGCTCATTTCACTCTACACATCTCACCATCTTATGTAACTTATACAACACTATCTTGTGCATTCACCTACATAGCACTGTCTTGTGTACTCTACATTGCACTATTTTGTGTACCCACATCGCACTGTTTTGGGTACCCCCATCGCACTATTTTGTGTACCCCCGTAGCACTGTTTTGTACATACACCTGCATCACACTGTTTTGTGTACCCCCATAGCATTGCTTTGCGCATTCACCTTTATCACATTGTTTTGTGCACCTTGAATCGCATTGTCATGTACGACTTGCACTGCACTGTTTTGTGCATTCATCTCGCATCGCACTGTTTTGTGAACCTGTATAACACTATTTTGTGCACCCACATTGCACTGTTTTGTGCGCCCACATCGCACTATCTTGTGCAAGCTGCATCACACTATTTTGTGCATTTATTGCATCGCACTGTCTTGTGCACCCACATCACACTGTCTTGTGCACCCTGCATCGCACTGTTTTGTGCACCCACAATGCACTACTTTGTGCACCTGCATCGCACTATTTTGTACACCCACATCGTACTGTCTTGTGCACCATACGCCACACTCTTTTGTGCATTCTTCGCATTGCACTGTTTTGTGCACCCACATTGTTTTTTTTTTTTTTTTTTTTTTTTTTTTTTTTTTTGTGCACTTGCATCGCATTATTTTGTGCACCTACTACACACTGCTCTGTGCACCTATATCACACTATCTTGTGCAGCTCACCATCACTGTCTTGTGCACTCACTTGGTCTAGGAGACCTTAGATCCTCTAAAAGTGCAAATTCATGTAGTCTTGAAACCAAGAAGAAGAGGAAGATCCCCCGTAGCATAAGGTGAGACCTTGCAAATTACCTCTATAAGGTGCTTTTTAAGGCACCATTTCTTATTTATTATCTATTACATCTATCGTATTGCATGTGGCATCTATCACATGCATTTACTTCATTATCCATTACATCCATTATATCATACCATTTTATTACCTTCATCCATTCCATGTTAAGCTTAGTTTGGCATATGCTTATATTTTTCCCACGTTAAAGCATAACTCTGCATTTGTACGAGCCTATTCTGCAAGAATTATGATCTGAGGGTTCCGGCACCTTTTCTGTGTTAGACGTGGTTTATTTTGTGTCCATGCCTTTTCTAGGTAAGACGTAGTTCGACCTGCACCTCTTATTCACATCAACCATTGCATTCATTGCATCGTACTTTGTCTTGTTGTATTCAGGAGTTAAGATCATTATCTTTCCCCAACAGATCATTCCTCACTTATATCATACTACCCAATCACTTGTACTCTTTTTGCAAAAGGCATAGTTCTACATGTGTACACACCTATCCCACAAGAATTATGGTTTGAGGTCTAACATAGAACGATCTACTGAAGCATTTGTACGAGCCTATTCTGCAAGAATTATGGTCTGAGTGTTCCGGCACCTTTTCTGTGTTAGACGTGGTTTATTTTATGTCCATGCCTTTTCTAGGTAAGACGTAGTTCGACCTGCACCTCTTATTCACATCAACCATTGCATTCATTGCATCGTACTTTGTCTTGTTGTATTCAGGAGTTAGGATCATTATCTTTTCCCAACAGATCATTCTTCACTTATATCATACTACCCAATCACTTGTACTCTTTCTGCAAAAGGCATAGTTCTACATGTGTACACACCTATCCCACAAGAATTATGGTTTGAGGGTGTCAGTACCTTTTTTGTGTTAAAACGTAGTTTGATTTGCATCTCTATTCTTTTATGATATTTCTGTGGTAGGAACTGCTTGTGGTTTGATTGTATTATTGTATTGCATTGAATATCATTTGTATCCTGCCCCTGAACTACACAGGGTTTGATTTGTTGCAAAGGGATACGTAGGCAACCCTCAGGTTCAACCAACTGCATTTTGCGTTTTGTTTGCTTGCCCAAGTCTTACGGCCTTATCAAAATGGGCCATTTTTGAGCTTGACATTCACTCACGTCATTTCATGACTTCAAGCTCTGTCAAAGAGGGGCAATTGTAGACACCCTATTTTTGATCAACCTTAAGACTTGGGCGCCTCATTCTGAACACTCGATGATGAAATGTTACAATGTGTAATCATTCAAACCTGTAGCAAAAGAATTCAATTTTGAGCTTCTAATCCTAACCTTGCACCCCATTTTGACCAAAACAATTTTAGACCTTAAAACCCTCTTTTCAAAACATTTTTTCAAATGTTTTTATGATGTTTCGAGGCTCGTATTTCGATTAAAGTATTGCACTTTTCAGTAAATTGAGTAAAGACAAAGTGAAAATAAATGGAAGGGAGGTGAATTCTTTGAAAAATATTTAAAACATCTTATTTATAGGTTTGGAGTTGAATGAAATAGGAGGCGTTGGAAGAAAACTAGTTTAGGAAAATATTAAGCATCAAACTGTTAAGAAAAAAAATTAAGATCCTTCACTAAATTAGGCATATCTCTTTGTACACTTAGAACTTAGATGTAATGCTACCACCATTGGAAAGTATACTTTTGGGTCTTCAATTTAGAGTTAAGAATCACCTAAAATTGAGTCCAAATGAGGGTGATATGCCCGTTTGAAGTTGGGCTTGAAAGCAGTTTTTTTGGACCCAGCTGGGTTTGTTTAGATCCGGTCATGGCTTGTTTACACCCAGCTTGGTTTCAATGAAAAATAGTCCACAAAGCCTTTTAGACCTGGCCTTTCATTTTTGGGCCCAACCGTGTAAATTTAGGCCTAACTAGGTCTCCTTAGCAGCCATACCAAAATCGGACTAAGCAAGCCCCTTTTGGTCGGCTGTACATCCTCATGGTCGGCTGGCCATGTTCAGCTGCAGCAGATATTTTGAGATAGCCAATTGTCCCCATGAGCATGTCCTGCACTAGCTGTCTCTTTCTTGATATTTCCGACGTGAGAAGCCATTTGTCTATAAATACAAGCCCCCCCATCATGGTTTGGGATTAGAAAAATTGCCAAGTGCCTATAGCTTGCTCAACACACTATCTCTCTTGCAATATACATGCACTATCCATAAACTTCCTAAGCCAAAACTTAAGGCTTCTTGCTGAGATTCTTGAACATAAATTTCAGCTCTTGAGAGTGTTTGACTTGTGTGAACTAAGAAGCATCCACTCTTTCAAAGAGGTATACTTTGAGTTTTTATACCATCTTTGCTATCTCTTTTCTTTGCTTTTTCTCACTATTTTCAAGAGTTTATTTAAGCTTAAAAATGTGGTTTTAAGTCACAACAAAAAGGAGGGGTTAGCCACCCTCCTTAGACTTGTTGATGGTTTGAAACCTCGTAGCTTTAGCCTCTTTTTTCTCACTTTTTCCACCTCAAAAAACTCAATTTTCAGCACTGTTTTTGTGTTATTTTAGTGTTGTTTTGTGTGTTTAAGTATGCTTTAAATACTATAGATGTGTTGTTGTATGTCCTCATGGATATAGCCTTCAATCCATTTGAGTTGATAGTCTTTTCTTGCACCTTTTTATAGCTTTCATAATGTTCATACTATTGTAATCACCCTTGCATAATCATCACTGCATCCCCCCTCCATTCTTTGTTCATTTTGATTAAAGAGTTGTACTTAACAAAAGATTGTTGTTCAAGCATAAGAAAGAGACCTTCCATGCTTAATGGTTTAATCCTTTCAGAGGTTTATTACCAAGGCATTACATCTCTCTCATGCTAAACACAATCTCTTGTTTGACACTTCTCTTTATTGGCAGTGCATTTACTTTTGAGGGACTAACTTTCTAGTTAGACACTTGGAAATCACTAATGAATGTGTCATTATAGCTTGTTATCAAGTTTGGATTTAGAGTCATTATCACTCATTATGGGTTTGGTTAGTCATTGTCGCTCACTTTGAGTTTAACTAATCATTATCGCTCATTTTGGGTTTGACTTGGAAATTATTATCGCTTGTGAATGAGTTTGATTCTTCCTTTGTAATTTCCCCCATAGAAAAGGGCTTCAAAAGTTCATTTCTCGGATTAAGTCAATTCTTGATACTCTTTATCACTTTTTGGACTTAGTGGATGTAATTATCACCTTTGGACAAAAATGAAGAAAAGATAAGGAATTGAAAGGTAATGAAAAAAGGCTAATAAAATCAGAGTAAAAGAGGTGAAAAAAGGTAACAAAATTAAGTTGGGTTCAATCGGATGTTATATTGAACCTATTGCATCTTGACTCGTTACACTCTTTAGTGATATTCAATGATTCAAGAAGGGATGTCTACCCCTTCCTTGGAGGTAACTCTATGATAGGGAGGAGATATTGTTGGTCTTTCATTTCATTTTATTGAGCTTTTACCCTATCAGTTCATAGATCATCACACAAATTTGCGACAATTGATGATTTGTGAACTGATTCTACTCCTCCCTTGATCGTCTTCATGATAGGGAAGGGCAGAGAGGATGAACATCTCCTTGAAACACTCTGTTTTTGCTCTATTTTGATTCTATAGCCGCAGAGTAGTTCCCAAAAGTAGTGTCCGGTCGGCCACCAATTCGTATGACTGACCACTTTCCAAGGTCACCCGGCCACCATTTTGTACAAGAAGTGTTTTTTCTACTTATTTATTTATTTTTATTTTTTTTTGTGGTAGAACATAACAGAATTTGGCAACAAACAATGAGGTTTCCAAGCGGATGTTCTCGGTTGCATGCGTACGGGTCCTCGCTTCCCGTTCAAGTCCTTTAAATTAGCGCTTTAATATTAATATGTGTAATTAATTATTTGGCTTCATTTGAATTTGTAATAGATAGTTAATTCATTTGGTGTTGTAATAATTAGTTTAGTTGGGACATTCATTCGCACCATCTTGTGCGAGGGCAATTTTGTAATACTTGTAATATTTGTATGTCTTCCAGCATTCATTTCTTTATCCCTTTTATTTACATGCTTATAGTGTTAGCATCATATTTTTTCACATCATTTCCATGTGTTGTATCCATTTTTGAACGCATTAGGTTCGGTTCATCATTCTAACATTGTTGTCATTTTCTACTTACTTGAATACTTTCGCTACCGTATGCTTTGAGTTTATCCATATAACATGTTAAAATAAATCGAACCTTGTAGTTGCATTTTGTATGTGTTGCATTAGTAACTTGCATGTTAGAGCATACATCTTTCTAATTATTTCCCTTCCTTCGGATTGCCTCTGTTGAGTACTAGGAGAGCACTTCTTGCTTTAGCATATTGGATGTGTTTGCGTCGCCATATCAAGCATATTTACAATGAGGCTAAGTGCTTATTTGAAATACCTCTTTGAATACCTGTAGATGAAGGTAATTTTGGTTAAATTAGGATGATTTTGACAACTGTACATATGAGCTTACTTTCTCAAGTGGCACATATTCAAACCTCTTTTCATAACAAAACATAAAATTAAAGCATTCCAAAGTGGGTGAAATAGTCTATACTTGTGTGTCTCACGTAGTAAGTTAGCATAATAATCGGAACAAGAGTATATAATGTACATAAAAATCACATCATGATTAGTAGAGGCTGATCTTTGATCGGGTGAGAGGAGTGCTCAATTCATGACCTTCCCCTCTCATACCTAAGTTCCCGAGCCGAGACACTTTGGTTATGATGGACAAGTGGCCTTTGGCACGAGTCACGGGCTTCCTAAATTTCTTAAAACTATTAAGGTAGTTACTCTGAAATCTGGCAATACAGTTAATTTTTGGCATTTCTGATTATAAATTGATTTTCCAAAGATTTGCCAGATTTGGACTCTCATTTGTGTTTTTTTTTTTTTGTTTCACATTGCACTTGTGAAACCAGATTCAGAACCATGGGAGTCCGAACTATAGGGCTATCGTATCCAAGAAGACTAAACCCCTCCGAGGAGCACTAAAAGCCAGCTACACCTTCATTAAGGCCACAAACTTGGACTGAGCTGTCTTGCGAATTTAGGCCATGGGCCGGATTGTGCCTACGGTTTGGTAACGAGCCAGGTAAAGCCTTGATTGAGGCTATGCTTATGGCTGAACTAAACATGTCGGTCGAGCTAGCGTGCAAGACTACCATGAGCGAATGATTGACTGAGCTAGAAAAGGGCTCTAGCAAGCCTGACTAAGTAGATGGGGCCTTAGAGAATGCCACTGGGCTATGAGGCTGCATGGCAAAGTTGATTTAGGTTAGCTCAGTATTTGAGCACTCAAAATCAACATGGTTGAGGGTAGCTAAAGTGGAATTAATTTAGAAGTTATAGCTTGGCTAAAGCATTCCACGTGGCCCAATAGAATAGGAACAAGAATCCGCTCAAGGTACGCGTCAATACCATTTGGCAGTTTGGCCAATGTTGTTTGGCAGTATTGATGTGCACACGTGTAAAGAAAAAAAAAAGGATAGTACGTCCACGTGTCTAGTAAAGAACAAAGGAGGTAGTGCGAGGGCAACCTTGGAAAGCAAGGCAACAACCTATATAAGGTACATGTCCTTATTGAGAAAAGGGTAAGCAAACTTACACTACTCACTCTCTCTACTCTCTCTCTCTCTCTCTCTCCAGATAACTTGACTATCGGAGGGGTTCTTCTACATACCACTCGCCGGGTAGCTCACCTTCATTGTGTTTCCAGAAGCAAGATGCCATTTGGAGCAATACGACCTTGGACGCAAGGAGTCCAGATGCAAATAATATTTGCTCCCTGTACAATAATGGAAATTAGCAAAGAAACATCTACGATAACAGATAATATACATATATATAGCTATATTATTATTTGTGTAAACAAGATTATAGAATATGAAAATTTAAAGGAAAAAAATGAGACAAATATATGTTAATTTATTTTTAAATTTAAATTTAAATATTGTGGAGAAGTGGTTTTGGGGATACTCTTCAGAACTTGGGGGACGCTTTTGATCCTCTTCTAGTCACCTGAAAAAGAATGAACACTCCAATCGGGGGTGCCGGAATTAGCACTCCGACGGGCAAGTCAGTCTCACACTCAAGATTGCTTGTATTTTAAGTTAAGCACAATAATTTTCACGTACCTTTCTCAGTCTGCTATTCCTCTATTTATACTTGTTCCCTATGCCTGGGGGCATGGCCCACTTTTCACTTATTATCCTTCTATTCCCTCGGCTCCATAGTTCAATAACTATTCGGCCTATCTATCCATTTTATTCGGCATCCTGAACGTGCCGGATAGAGCCGAATAGTATCTAACTGGAATATGCTTCTAATTCTTTTTAATATTCAACTCCCACAATTGCCCCCCAAACACCCCACTAGCATCATCTAGTTGGTGTGGTTGGCTTCTAATCTGGGGAGACCAAAATTCGGCGATTAATCCTCTTCCCGATGCCTATCGGGACGCGTATACGCTTTTTGGTCATTATAACGCTTTCCCGCCTCATTCATGCTTCTCTCGCATTTATTATGATTTGAAGCTTAAGTCCCGTCGAATACATGCTTTTTCAAACATTTCGAACCTTCCGGACTACTAATCGGTATTTATTCTCTGGCGTTTTCTGCAACTCCTATCCGTCTTCTCCTTGTTTTCTTTGTCTTTCGTAAGTCTTCTTCTCTTCTCTTTGCAATCCTACTTTCCGTATTTATTTTTTGATTTAGAATATCCTTGAGTCCTCACTAAAATGGCTAAGCATTTGAAAGACCTCCTCTCCGAGGATCGAATCTCTGGGTTCCAAAAACATTTCTCCATTCCTGATAATGTCCATCCATCTCTAGTAACGGACAATTCCCCTGATATGGAGAGGGACGACCGAAATATAATCGTCTTTCCTCTCCTATCCATTACGGAGGGCGGAGTTCGCTTTCCCTTACGTCCATTTCTTAGGTCTGTCCTCCGACATTGGGGTCTGATTTCCTCGCAACCCAATGTGAATTTCTTTCGAATCGTGATGGGAATCGTAGAGTTGAACCGGCGCCTCAGGATCAACCTTGGCATTCCGGCGATTCGGCACTGCTACGCTTTAGCCAAATCCTCCGGTCGGCTCGATCGTTACTTTCTCAGGGCCAAGGACACCGACCATCATTTGGTAACGATGCTTGCCAGCTCTGGAAAATGAGTTGACGATGTAATGGTCAATGTCCGAGGCAACTGGGAATTCGGCGAAGGCGAAGATCGCTTAGACCCTATTCCCAGACGGAGGGGTGAACCAGGTTTCCGTGTAACTCCTTGTTTGTTGACCCTTATTTTATTCGGCTTCTTTTCCAAATCTAAACCTCTGTTTTTGCAAGCAATAAGTTGAAGATGGTTCTGACCTCGGCTGACGACGCAGTCCTTGCGAAAATTAAGACTACACTAAAGTACTTTGGCCGTTCAAATGTACAGAAACAAGGTAGAGCCACCCACGTTCTTCTGCGGTATGAGCCTACCTATACTACGTTCTCGGCCGCACACAACATTCTGATCCCAACCGGCGAACAACACCATACGGCTCTTGTCTTCCCTAGCTTCAAGTCTCTTAGGCAAATTGGTCTCGAAACTCCTAATTCGGAGCAAAACTTGGAGCCGGTGATCGACGTAGTCGCCGAATCAATCAGGGAGTTCGCTGCTGAGGCCGAAGAGGTCAACGAAGCCCAAAGGTTAGCGTCTGAGGCTGCCGGTCGTAACCAGCCTGACTCACCATCCACTTCGGGTCGGGTAGAGTTTTCCTTCGGAGATATTTTTACAGACTTGGGGGATCTACCCGGGGATTTTTCTGAAGGCATGGCTGGGAAAAATCTCACGCAGATGGCGAGAAAGAGAAATACCGAGCGAATGGCCACCCGAAAAAAAGCGGAGGCCGCTCGTTCTGAGCCTGCCCCGATCGAGTCTTTACAACCCATTACTGAAGAGGAAATGGCTCAAGTTGTTGTGGATGAGACGGAGAAGGAGGCCGAATAGCAGATTACGGAAGAACGACTAGTTCCGAAAGAGCAGGGTGAAAAACGTGACGCTGAGGGAGACGTTGGCTCGGAGGATAGCCCTGTTGGCAAACGGCCTCATTTAGAGGAGTCCGACGCCGTGTTTCCTTTTGTTGTTCAACCAAAGATCAAAAACACGCCAATCTCCGTTGACGCATCCGCCACGAAGGATCCGGCCGTAGCGTTGAGCTTGGCCGCCTCAGTTTCACTACCAGCTGACAAGGCCACCTTTCAAGAGGAGCCGGATTTGGCAGCTATAGCGTTCGTTGCCCAGTCCGCCCTTCTGGTATGTGTACGATTTTCACTTTTTTACTCGTTTGGTTTGGTTTATCATATGATATTCCTTGGTGTGATAATCTCAACCTGTTTTGAAGACGGTTGGAAGGATAGCCGAACTAGGCCACCGTCAGCATGATGCCATCGAAAGAATTGGCCGCTTAAAGTCTGAAGCTGAAGGTGAAAAAAGCAAGGCTGAATTCGAGGCGATGAGAGCCGCAATGGAAAATGCTCGATCCAAAGCAGAAAAGGAGAGGGCTCAGACTGCTGACCAGCTCTGATCCAAAGCCGAGGATAGGGCGAACGCGAGCGAGGAATCACTCGAGTTAGCCAAGGAGGCACTTGCCAAGGCAAAGGCCAATTTAAAGGAGTTGAAGGTGGCCAAGGAAAAAGAAAAATCCAAAGTTTCTACGGCACTTGAGGCTGGAAGGAGCGCCGCCTTCAAGGAATATGTAGACGAGGTCCCCAAATTCGAGAATCGGGGATTCAAACATGGGTGGCTCAAAGCCCTTGTTGCCGTTGGAGTTACATTGGCCGTGCCAATTCCATACGAGCAAGTGGACGTTGAGCCGCTTGAGTCTGATCCCGAGGATTGATCTAGGAGACATTCTACTTTTATTAAGTATATTCAATTTCAATTTCAATGTACATTTTTTAGTTTTCATATGTAAAATGTACGCTACCAGCGCCCAGTTTATGGATGAAAATTTTATATGCTCTCAAATTATTTCTCGTATTGTTTGTTGTACGAGTGTATAGTTAGGAGAATCAGTAGTTAGAACCAAATGTCAAGCTTGCGTGAGACGGCAGACTTAACAGGCGATTGAAATTAGGGATCTGATCTAATCACAAATAGAATGAATTCATGACTACTGTTCAGACAAATCGATTCATGGAACGGCTGGGGCACTCAAGCCGTATAGATTGATCAATCTGCCCTTGCCCCAGCTGGTTCATGGATATAGGACGCCGGGATCTGACTTAATCATAAATAGAATAAATTCATGACTACTTGTTCGGACAAATCGATTTATGGAACGGATGGGGCACTCAAGCCGTATAGATTGATCAATCTGCCCTTGCCCTAGCTGGTTCATGAACGTAGAATGTCGGGATCTGACATAATCATAAATAGAATAAATTCATGACTTCTGTTCAGACAAATCGATTCATGGAATGGCTGGGGCACTCAAGCCGTATAGATTGATCAATCTGCCCTTGCCCCAGCTGGTTCATGAACATAGAACGCCAGGATCTGAGTTAATCATAAATAGAATAAATTCATGACTTATGTTCAGATAAATCGATTCATGTAACGGTTGGGGCACTCAAGCCGTATAGATTGATTAATCTTAATCTAGATTGATCAATCTGCCCTTGCCCCAATTGGTTCATGAATGTAGAACGCCGGGATCTGACTTAATCATAAATAGAATAAATTCATGACTTCTGTTCAGACAAATCGATTCATGGAACGGCTGGGGCACTCAAGCCGTATAGATTGATTAATCTGCCCTTGCCCCAGCTAGTTCATGAACGGAGAACGGCGATCGTCACGTAAGGAATCTTGTACGGACTACCCGACGCGTGGAATGACTGGGGCACTCGAGCCGTATATATCAATCTATCCTTGGCGCTTCAGTATTAATGAGACAGCCTCGGAGATGCTGCCCTTGTAGGGAATAAATAGGCGTGTGCTTCATGAACGAGGGTCCTATTTATGCACTCAGTGAGCATCTCAGTCCCGCTCTTTGAGGAAGATTAAACAAGTGCGAATGTCAAATAAGCTTTTCTTCAACAGCAGAGGTGAAAGGAAGACGCTAGCTGAGCTGGGAGGTGCCATGAATCGAAGCGGTGAATCCTTACGAACGGGCGGTAGGACTTCGAGGGACCGGGAGAGACACCCATCTCCTCGTCGTCGAAGTAGATCGCCTAGGAGGGACAATCAACCACAGCATAAGTCTCCTCATTCCCATCCTGGAAGGGAATCCGATGCGACTCATCGTCAATAGACCAATGACGGAGGCGGATTCGATCATTCGAGATCCAAATGTGGCAATCGAGTTTACTCGACAAATTTTTCCACCCGAAGTTCAGCAGTCGATGGTAGGTCGGCCAGACTTCGAAGTGCTTCGTGAAGGCGTTCATGGGGCGGTGAGGGGACTGTATACAGCTTATGAGATCGGCATATGTCTCTGCGCCGCTCGCCGTGACATAGAACAGAGAGATGAACAAATTCGGAAGCTAGAAGCTCGCGCTGAGAAGGCCGAGTGTGAGCTAAGGGAAATCAAGCCTGCCGGGGCCCGATCAATCGGCCAACCCAATCCGGTTGTCGAAGAAAGGGTTAATCAAAGGCTGATTAGTGATGTGATCGCCGACCATAATACGGCTAGCATGTTCGCGATTGAGACTGCGAGAGGCGTGGCCTATGAAAAAGGCTTCCATGATGGCCGACTGGTCGGAATTCAGAAGACCAAAGAGAAACTCGCTGAGAAAGTTTGCCGATGTGAAAATCGTGGCTTTAAGCACAGTTGGATCAAGGCATCTCAAGCCACGAAAGCTCTCCGAGCCTCGGGAATTGATTCAGCGCTGCCACTCTACCAACGTAATCATTTTCCCTTTTCTGCGTTTGAAGTCGAGAAGAGTGAGGATGAGGGCGAGGTCGAATAAAAATACTATGTAATTGTGTAGTTATTGCCTGATTGAATAAATCGTCCAATTTTAAATGTTTAATTGTAACCTGCATTCGGCACACTCGCGTTTGCATACATTTTCATTGTATAAATATTGTCAAGCCCAAGTTAAGTAGGCATTTAATTCCGAACGGTTATATGTCGACTTGTCATGAGCATTCTTGGTTAAATGTCATGCATTTTACGCACGATCAATCCGCCGATTAGGCTTCTAATTTCGGAGGCTTAATCGGCCCAAAGGTGTCACGCTCCAAGGGCTCCGAATCCAGAAACTGTCAGCCCATCTATAATTTCCATAATTAGTCCATTTTAACTCCAAAAAGCCAAAAATTAGTATATGGAGCGGCTATGGCCAATATCTACCGGCGTCCGTCTTTTGGGGTTCAGTATTAATGAAATCGCCTCGGGGTCACCACAAGGATTACAAATAAATTGCCTCGGATTTTTTGCCCCAATAATTTCACTTATTGTGTTCAAACTTGCTTTAAAACAACTTTGTTGCGCTTGGTCAAACAAATGTGAATTTTCTCCATCAGCAGAAGGGAGGCTCGAACTTTGGCTGGGCTCGGTACTGCAATGAATCACAGCAGAGAACCCACCCGTGCGAGAGGTGGGGCGTTCAAAGAATGGGAAAAATGTTAGCCTCCAGGTCGTCGAAGCAGATCGCCACGAAGAAAGGATGAGCCCGACGTAGCGTCGCGACCGTTGAATTTTACTATTTTTGTGGGGAATTCCTTTCTTGTCCTGGATCTTGGCCTTGACATTGTCAATGGTGTTAAGGATCTCTACCTTTAGGGAATTCCTTTCGAAGGGAATTCCTTTCTTCTCCAGATTGTCTCGCCGGTATGTACATTGTGGATCCAAGCGCGGTCAGATCGAAGCATTTCAAGCTACAGAAGCTCTCCGAGCAATGGGCGTTGATTCGGCGCCGCCGCTGTGCCAACGCGACCACTTCCCCTCTGTTGCCTTCGAAGCTTGAGAAGGGTGGGGATGAAGGGGACGCCGTATGAAAATAGATATTGTAATGCTCGAACGCAGATTGCGTTTTTGTAATTACTATTTTAATCGAATAAAATATTTTATTTCAACAGTCTGTATCTCATTGTGAATTTTTGTTAAGCATCTTATTTCGAGTGTTGGCACGTTTTGTTCTGTTCATGCGATTGTGCCAGCTCAAATTACATATCCCTGCTTTGATGTGAACCTGGAGGGCACTCTGGTTTGCAAGCTCTATCGGCCCAACGACGTTATGCGCCGAGAGGGCTTCGAATGCAGAGACCGATCGTGAATCCACGAGGGGCGCTCCGAATCGGGAGACTTAATCGGCTCAGCGACGTCACGCGCCATGGCAGCTCCGAATCCGGAGGCTTTATCTACCCAACGACGTCATGCGCCGAGGGGGCTCCGAATCTGAAGACTTTTTTAGCCAATCGTGATATCCACGAAGGGCGCTCCGAATTCAGAGGCTTTATCAGCCCAACGACGTCATGCACCGAGGGGTCTCCGAATCCGGAGACTTTTTGGCCAGTCGTGATATCCACGAAGGGCGCTCCGAATCCAGAGGCTTTATCGGCCCAACGACGTCATGCGCCGAGGGTGCTCCGAATCCGGAGACTTTTTTGCCAGTCGTGAAATCCACGAAGGGCGCTTCGAATCCGGAGACTTTATCGGCCTAACGACGTCATACACCGAGGGCGCTCCGAATCCGAAGACTTTTTGGCCAGTCGTGATATCCACGAAGGGCGCTCCGAATCCGGAGGTTTTATCGGCCCAACGACGTCATGCGCCGGGGGCTCCGAATCCGGAGACTTTTTGGCCAGTCGTGATATCCACGAAGGGCGCTCCGAATCCGGAGACTTTATCAACCCAACGACGTCATGCGCCGAGGGGGCTCCGAATCTAGAGACTTTTTGGCCAGTCGTGATATCCACGAAGGGCGCTCCGAATCCGGAGGCTTTATCGGCCCAACGACGTCATGCGCCGAGGGGGCTCCAAATCCGGAGACTTTTTGGCCAGTTGTGATATCCACGAAGGGCGCTCCGAATCCGGAGGCTTTATCGGCCCAACAACGTCATATGCCGAGGGGGCTCCAAATCCGAAAACTTTTTGGCTAGTCGTGATATCCACGAAGGGCGCTCTGAATCCGGAGGCTTTATCGGCCCAACGACGTCATGCGCCGAGAGGGCTCCGAATCTGGATAATTTTTTAGCCGATTGTGATATCCACGAAGGGCACTCCGAATCCGGAGGCTTTATCGACCCAACAACGTCATGCGCCGAGGGGGCTCCGAATCCGGAGACTTTTTGGCCAGTCGTGATATCTACGAAGGGCGCTCCGAATACAGAGGCTTTTTGTCAGAGCACCTTTCGGCTAGATTTCGCAGTGGGTGGGACTACAACTTTCAACAAGAATCCTTGCATTACAAAGGTGGAATGTGTACATGGCGAATCTTTTAGAGCTAAGATCATTCCCCACAAGTCGGGTTTAATGACAGAATTTTCGAGTTCCAGGACCGTGACATATTTCTGAGCTGATAAGGAATTCTTCCAATAATGGTCGTCTCAGTTATGACCTAATTGAGGATCCACTCTCCCGGTGTGTAGCGGCGCAGCTGAACACGTTGATTATATGACTCGGCAAGTTGTTGCTGGTGTCGCCTAGGGCTATTGTGGCTTTTTGCTACGGAGTTGTCCGACATTGTTGAGGATGTTTCGATTCGGAACTTCGAAGGAGTTGGTCTGCGACTTCGCAGGCGTCTTTCCAGAAAGGAGATAACATGTTTGTGCGGATTGCCGGGAACCACGGATTTGCTCAATGCCGTGTATGGTCGAGAAGCGCAGCAGCTGATGGTAGGTGTCTGGCACGGCTTGAATAGCATGCAACCAAGGTCGCCCCATGATGAGATTATATGGCGATGAGAGCTTGATGACCAAGAACTCTACATCCGTTGTTTGGGAGCTTGCTCGAACAGGTAGTGAGATTTTCCCCAACGGTTACTCTGGATTTGCGTTGAAGCCGAACAAAGGATAAGGAGCTGGAGACAGGTCTGACTCATTGAAGCCGAGTTTGATAAAGGTTTCATAATACATAACCTCTGAAGTGCTCCCTTGGTCTATGAGGACGCGCTCAATGATAGATCGACTCACACGTAGCTCAATGACCAATGGGTCACTATGGGGGAGTGTTACGCCGGTAAGATCGGAATTGTCGAAGACAATACTCATAGCTTCGTGGGGCTGCTTCGATGGTGTGTGTTGCTTCTGGGGGGATGACTGAATTACGTGTACGGCAAGTGGCGTTGGAAAGTCATATATCATATGAATGATATCGAGCGGAGGTGAATCTTGCCGAAGGGCAACTGTTTTGATTGCATTTTTTCGGACATGTTGCTGGAGTCGACCATCTTGTACCAATTCCTCAAGGTGGTCTTTCAGAGCATAACAGCTATCTGTATCATGACCGTGATCTTTGTGATATTCACACCGCTTGTCCCGTCGTCTCGTGTCGGGAGGTCCCACCATTTTGGACGGCCATTTGAAGAACGACAGATGTTGGATTTGGGACATAACCGAGCTGATTGGCTCTGACAGCTCCATATATTTCTTGTCGGTGCACTTTGTGCGCCTATTATCAACTTGCAATTGCTCATTTGTTCGGTGTGAGCATTGTTTTCTTGATCAGCGAGAATATCGTTTCTTGTCTCGTTTAGCCCACTGTCGTGGTTCAAGGCTCTGAGGAGGTACAGAACTTATTGGCTGAGGAATTTCAGGGCGGGCCATTTTTATGGCAATGTGTCTAGCTTTAACCCGCAAGGAGTCATCTTCGACTTTGCAGTATTCCTCTACTTTCTTCATCAACCCCCAAACTGTTTTGGGGGGTCTTCTGGTCAAGGAACTGCGGAGGGCGCTATTCGGGTGTAATCCCATTTTGAAGGCGGTGATGGCCATGGAATCATTGCAAGCATCATCAACAAGATTAAAGCACTCCCAATATCGTGCCGAATATGCTCTTAGTGTTTCTCCTGGTAGGATTTGCATTGCCCAGAGAGAGTTGGCTTGTTTCGGCTGAACATCGTTGGTGATGAATCTGGCCCTGAAGGACTTCTGTAGTTGGTGGAAGGTTTTGATCGAAGCTGGTTCTAGTTTATAATACCACCTGACAGCCAATGGTCCTAAACTGCTGGGAAATATTCGGCACATGATGGCCTCGTCGTCTGCATGCAAAGTCATGGCCTGCTTGTAGTGGCGGATGTGATCAGTGGGGTCTGACTTTCCATCATAGAGAGTGAATGACGAGGCTTTAAACTTTTTGGGAAGGATTGCCCTTGCGATCCGTCATACGAAGGGATCATGCTAGTCCTCATCATCTGAGCCGTTTCTTCTGCGCTTATGCCTTATACGTGGAGTCGGAGTCGCTATTAGTGTCTTGTTGCCGGGCTCGAGATCGTTGACCAACTGCTTTCAGAGGTCGTTCCAGATCTTGGCACACGGCTTGTTTGGACTTTGCCACCTCCAGGGCCAAATCCTGACGGAAACGCTCATTCTCAGAAATCATGTTCTCTAACCGCTACTCGTTTTGCTTTGCTTGTTCCATGATCGCTTGCATTGCCTCATGCTCTGGGGTCGAAGGTGAGGCGAAGTTCAAAGCGCGTCGTGCTGGGATATTCTCCGGTCCATGCATGTTTGTTGGAGTAAAATCGTCTAACTACATGGTTTCATCAGTGGCTATTGGAGGGTCCTCCGTCACGCCCGCCATGGATGTGCTTGAGTATTCCCACAGACGGCGCCAGTTGTGGAGAAGTGGTTTTGGGGATGCTCTTCAGATCCTAGGGGACACTTTTGATCCTCTTCTAGTCACCTAAAAAAGAATGAACACTCCGGCCGGGGGTGCCGGAATTAGCACTCCGACGGGCAAGTCAGTCTCACACTCAAGATTGCTTGTATTCTAAGTTAAGCACAATAATTTTCACATACCCTTCTCAAACTGCTATTCCTTTATTTATACTCATTCCCTGTACCTCGGGGCAAGGCCCACTTTTCACTCATTATCCTTCTATTCCCTCAGCTCCATAGTTCAAACTATTCGGCCTATCTATCCATTTTATTTGGCATCCTGAACGTGCCGAATAGAGCCGAATAATATCTGACTGGAATATACTTCTAATTCTTTTTAATATTCGGCTCCCACAAATATATATATATATATATATATTATGTGTGTGTATGAGGCTCTTTAACAAATTACTAAGCTTATTTGGATTAATTTTTTCTAGTGATTTTATAATTTTTTACAAGAGAAAAAGTGTAAAACAATAGAGAATGAAGTGACTTTATAGCAATCCAGGCTTAGACCCAACCCATTTATTGCTTTTGAATCCGAGAAATCATATTGGTAGCGGTCTTCCTTCCTTCTTTTCTTATTGGGTTTTGGCTTCGAAGGTCGACAGCCTTCGTGGTGGTATTGCCACTACCTTTTTTTCTTTGTTTTGTTCTACTCCTGGGGTCGACACCAATCTTGGTGGTGTCGTCACCACCTTGTTGCAGTGCTCTTGGTGTGGCTACTGAAATTTGGGGTCGACACCAGCTTTAGTGGTGTTGACACTTGTCTTGTTGTTGGCCTCTGGGGTCGACACCAGTTATGCTAGGGTCGACCCTTCCAATGCTTTTTTGTTCTGGGTTGCCTACTGAAAAATAGAGCCGACACCACTGGTTCTGAGGGTCGACCCTCGTCTACGGTAAAACATTAGTGTCTCAGTTTTTCTTCTTAGGGGTCAACACCACTGTCTCAACGGTTGACCCCTGTGAGTTATTTCCATATTTTTGTTCGACTTGGGACCTATTTTTTGGGGATTTTGACTTGTACTTTTCATTTGACTTTAGAGCCATTATTCTATTAATACATAGTCATTATAAATAGACCCAAAAGCACTTTTATCTCATGACTTGTTCCTCTTTTTCCCTCCTCACCCATGACCTCTCTTTCTTTCTCTCAAAACTCATTTTTTCTCACTTAGATCTTTAGATCTACTCACCTAGAGGTGTGACATTTTGTTCCAGGTGCTCGCTCAAGCGAAGGAAATTGCTTTCAAGTGCAGAATTTCCGCTCTCAGAATCTCGCGAGTTTATAGATGGGTCACTCGAGCATAGGAAGTTGCGCGAGTGGAGAATGTTGGCTCCCAATTGTTTCATTGTAGCGCTAAAAAAATTCTAAGACTTGTTATTTTACACTCAAGCGAAGGACATGTTGCTTAAATGAGGCTTCCAAGTTTGTGTCTTACGATTGAGCGTAGATAGTTGTGCTCGAGCGATTTGCGTGATATTAGCAATTTAAAAAGGACATTCTAGATCATTTCCTTACCTTTTTCTCTTCTATCTTTCGTTCTCTCTCCTCATTTCTGAAAACCCTATGCTCTCACTCTAAAATACCTTCCATTTCGCTAAGATTTGTATCAAAAGTTGAAAAAGACTTGAAGACATTACTTTTCTACCAATTGAAATTTGGATTTATGAAGGATTCTCCTAGGAGCTTTGCTATTTCTTTTTTATCATCGAGGTAGGGTTACCTTTAACCTTGTATTTCTTTATTTTGAAGAAGTAATTGTGGTATTATTGTTGCTCAAGATAAAATATTGATGATTGAGTTGAAATAAACCCTTAATCTACACAAAATAGACTTTTCCCTCTTTTTTAATTGAAATCTCCCAAATTCTTTTATTAAGTATGCCTATTATGGTAATGTGAACACTTGTAAGTGAAGAAGTGGAGAAAGCCCCAAATGTAATAAAACCCTAATTTCAAATTTGGGTAGAGAATGGTAGTTTAATTGAAGGCTTTCTTTAAAGTATTAGACTATTATGAATAATGAGGAAATGAGATGTGTGAATATTATTGTGGAGATGGAATTGTGATTTGGGTTGTGGTTCCCTTGCATGTTATGTACTGTTGCTTGCTTGATAATGTTTAGTGTTTGATGATTGAATAGAAATTTGATGAATTGTTCCTTGAACATGAGTACGGGTAAGAGTCAGTTTTAATGTTGTGTGAGTTGTGTTGGTACCCGCACGCGGGGAAAGTTAAAGGTGCCCAATTGCACTGTCTAGGCTTATCACTAGACGACTGTGGGAAAATGTTTTTGGGTGTCCACTAGTCCTGCCGTATAGTGGTCGCTAAAAGTGGAAAAAGGGATGATTTTCGATGTCCACGTCCACTATATAATAGTCGGCAAATGTGGGGAAGGTTTTTTAAACAAAAGAAACTTGTGTTTTAACTTGGACTCTTACATGGGACTCATGGGTTAATTTCTTTTGATGTGATGCATGGTGTGAGATGTAAACGTGATTATTTGCTCGTTATGGTGTTTACATGATTGACAATAATTACATGTGTACATAAAATCCTTATTGTGTTTTGTCTCAATGATGTCACCTGCTTATTCGAATAATTAAATACTTGGTTAAATGTGTTCCTACTGGACATATAGCTCAACCCTATTTTATTTTTCAGGAATTGATGATACACCACATCCTTGATGAGTTGGGGAAGACAAGCAATAGTTCAACTTAGGAAAGACTGGGTAAAGAATATTTTGTTGTTAATGTAGAAAGCATTGTACTTAGACTTTTGAATTGGTTTTGGTTATTTTGTACACCCTTGAGGCTTATTATTTTTGTAAGGCCATCTAGTTTATTGAACTGGAAAGTGAACTCAAGATGTTTTGGAAATGTAAATGTTGACTTGTAATCTCTTAAACCCTAGTTCAATAAGAAAGATGACCTTTGAAGTATATTATGGTATTTGTCTTGGTATGTTTCTGCATGTTTTAGCAGGGCGTTACAAATTAGTATCAGAGCAATAGGTTAGAATACCATGGGCTCGTGGGAAGTGACATGTGTTAAGATAGGGTACCTAGGCTAGGATGGAATGCTTAGTGTGTCTTGTGTGTTTTGTGCATCTATGTGATTGTGTGGGTGTGGAGTTAAACTTCTATGATATGGTTTTTGTCCATTGTATTCATTGAGATCCTTTTGGAAAGGCACCTGACCACTGTTATTCCCACTGGGAGGTCCTTGATTTCAATGGAATTAGCCAATATCTTAGGAGGACAACTCATGTGTGCTCTATGTAATTGTGTGTGATTATGTGGAAATTTGTGTATTTGGATGATGTATCAGTATGAGGATTTGGAATGGAGCACTTAGGTGCAGAAAGTTGGTCTTGACTTTAACATTGTCTCTCGAGTTCATGGTTAGACCTCGTCGAGGAGGCCAGAACATTCCAACCCAACCTAAGATCCCTCCGTAAGAAGAAAGAGTGGGTTAAAACACTATACTGATTCCACCGGCCCAAGAAGCTATCGAGGCCTTAGCGAGGGAGATGGCAGGGGCTCTTCGGGAGTCTATAGAAATACTTAGGGCCTAGCAAGTGGCTAGGATGGTGGAAGGAGAAACTAGAGCTTCCTTTTTGAAAAATGAGTTCTTTCGCTCAAATCCTGCCGAGTTTAGTGGTGGACCTGACCCAATGAAAGCGAATGAATGGTTGGAACAAATTGTCAAGTCCTTTAAGATTTTGGACATTCGAGAGAATCAGTTATAGGTGGTGTTAGCAGCCTATCAATTAAAGGGAGAGGTCGAGCAATGGTGGAAGTACATTAAGAACCGGGTCGAATACACATGGGAGGCATTCGTGCACGCCTTCCAAGAGAAGTTCCTCCCTTCCATAGCTAGGGAGTGGTTAAGAAAACAATTTGAGGAATTGGTCCAACTTAATACGCCAGTAGCAGAGTTTGAAGCCATCTTTACTAGTTTATCACACTTTGCACCTGAGTTAGTAGCAACCGAGGAGCGTCGGTGTCTGAAATTCAAAAAGTGGTTGAGGCCGAAGATCTTAATGAAGGTGGTGGATAGCATGATTGGAGATTATAACCGCTTGGTGGAAGCGGAATCCCATGTAGAGATCACGATAGAGACAGAGGAGGCAAGACAGGGGTTGAAGAGGTCGAGTCATTCAGAATCTCAGGGTGACACGAGTTCTTCAAAGAGGTCCAGGGGTTCATCGTCATCTTTTCAATCACCTCCACAACCAGCCAAATCATCTAATTCTGTAATGGGTGGAAGTTCAAGGAGTGTGGCCTGAATCCGTGGTGCTTGTTATAAATGTGGCTAGATTGGTCACAGGTTTGCAAAGTGTGGACAGAAAAGTGGTGCACAGTCCCAATCTATGAGTCCACAGAACCAATTTTAGAATAGGGGCCAAACACAGTCTTGCTACCAGTGTGGTCAATCAAGGCACTAGAAAAAGTTCTGTCTGTAGAGACTAGGGACTACTAGTGTGGTGGGGTCTCGGCAGTTTGGAGGTTTTCAGATGGGCCAAGGGCAGAGACTGTCTTACCAGCCAGTTCCATCAGGTCAGACATCTCGAACAGTTCAGAGTAGCTACAGCTGCACAATCTGCACAACAACCTTTTGCTTAGAGAGGTGATGTACAAGAGCAGAGATCACAGGGAATGGTGTATGATGTCACCGCTTCCGAGCAGACTTCAGGGCCATTAGTTTTTAGACGTACATTTCTTGTCTTCAATACCTAGGCTAGTGTACTGATTGACACCAGGCTTCTCATTCATTCATAACCGCTTCATTTGCATAATTATTAGGTTTAGAATGCAAACAACTAAAATCTTTACTCATAGTACAGTCACCAAATGAGAGTAAGGTTGTTTTGACCAATGGGTGTCAGGGGTGTGTGATTGAGGTTACGGTTCGACAACTCCCATTCAATTTTGTTCCATTTGAAATGTCGGGTTTTGATGTGATCCTTGGTAGGGACTGGTTGTCCACTTATTGGGCAATTATCGATTGCTATCAGGAGAGAGTTATCGTATGCATTTAAGGCAGTGAGTGTTTTACAATAGGCATGATAGATCATTAGCCTCTTCATACTATCCACGTGGTGAAGGTGAATTTACTTCTCTCATAGCAGCCTTTTTAGACAATAGGAGTGGCGTAGTTCGAGACGGGTTTCCAAAAGTAGTATATGAGTATTCTTATGTTTTTCCTAAGGATCTCATTGAGTTACTACCCCACGAGGAAGTTGAGTTCACAATAGATCTAATTCCTGGTGTGACACCTGTCTCCCCACCATCGTATAGGTTTACCCCAACTGAACTAGTCATTTTGAAAGAACAATTATAGGAACTATTAAGTAAAGGCTTTGTACACCCTAGTACCACACCTTAGGGAGCCTTAGCTTTGTTTGCGAAAAAGAAGGATGGTTCATTAAGGTTGTGCATAGATTATCGTAAGTTGAATCAAGTCACGATTAAGAATAAGTATCCCTTGCCCAGAATAGATGATCTTTTTGACCAACTTAAAGGCTCTCATTGTTTCTCTAAGACAGATCTATGGTCGAGCTATCACCAAATCTGAGTTAGAGAGGAAGATATTCCAAGGACCATTTTTCACACTCGATATGGTCATTATGAGTTCTTAGTTATGTCGTTTGGTTTGACTAATGCTCTAGCCACATTCATTGAGCTGATGAATAGAATCTTTCAAGAGTTTCTTCACAAATGTGTGGTTGTCTTTATAGACGATATTCTTATCTATTCACTTTCTGAGGAAGAGCATGAAAGGCATATTCACACTGTCTAACAACTTCTTAGAGAGCATCGTTTGTATACAAAATATGAGAAGTGTGAGTTTTGGCTTTCAAAAGTGAAGTTTTTGGGCCATGTAGTCTTAGGAGATGGAGTTATGGTGGATTCTTCAAAGATAGAAGGTGTGCAGAATTGGGAACAACCTAAAAATGCTTTAGAAATTCGTAGTTTTCTGGGCTTAGCCGGTTACTATCACCAGTTCATAAAGAACTTCTATTCCATAGCATCACCATTGACTAGATTGACCTGCAAGGAAATGAAATTCATTCGGAGTGAAGCTTGCGAGAATTTTTTCCAAGAACTAAAGCTTAGATTGACCACCGCTCCTATTCTTATCATTCCAGAATGTGGCCTGGGATATACCATTATAGCTTGCCTTTCGTGCTCCTTTCGGATACGACTAGCCCTACAGTTCGGACTCCCGTGGTTCTGAATCTGATTTCCCAAGTGCAATGTGAAATAGATAAACACAAATGAGTCCAAATCTGACAAATCTTTTGAAAAATCGATTTTGAATTAAAAAAAAATGCCAAAAATAGACTGCTTTGCCAGATTACAGAGTTGCCACATAAATATTTTTGAGAAATTTAGAAAACTCGTGACTCGTGCCAAAGGCCATTAGTCTGTCATTGTAGCTCGACTTTTTCTCGCCCCCTTTCAGAAGTTTGAATATAAGCCCTGCAGTTCGGACTACCGCGGTTCTGAATCTAATCTCACGAGTGCAATGTGAAATTGATAAACACCAAAGAGTCCAAAGCTGACAATTCTATTGGAAAATTGATTTTGAATCAAATTTCCAAAAATGGACTACTTTGCTAGATACAGAGTCGCCACCTAAATTTTTTGTTTTGGAAAAATTTAGGAAACCCATGACTCATGCCAAAGGCCATGTGTCTATCATCACCACGATTGTCTCGGTTCAAGAACTTAGGTACGAGAGGGGAAGGTCATGAATTGAGCACCCCCCGCTCGCCCGATCAAAGATCGGCCTCTACTAATCATGATATGATTTTTATCAACATTAAATGCTCTTGTTTCGATTTATTAGGCTAGCATTTACTATGTAATGTGCGCACACACAATGTATAGACTAGTTTGCCCAAATTGGAACAATTCAATTTCATGTTTTTTTTTGGAAAAGGATTTGATTTTTCCACTTAACAAAGTGGACTTAAAGTTTTGAGAATTTGCCACTTGACAAAGTGGGCTTAAACGTACATTCATTGAATCATTCCAATTCAAGCAACAAGCCTTCATCCACAAGCACTAAACAATTATAGCAATTAAGCACTTAGCCTCATGGCAAGCATTCTAAACATGGCAACATCAACATTTCATGCAAGATGCTAAAGCATTAAAAACTCACCTAGCACTCTAAGCTAAGATAAAACAAAAGAGTTAGAAAAATATGCATGATTTCTAACTATACAAGATGGCTAATGCAACGCATGCAATAATGCAACTAAAATAGGCTCGGCTACTAAACATGTTATTTGCAACAATTTCATAGCATGTGTTTAAACACATTCAACGAGGTAATAAAACAACAATGCAATTAGAATGATGAACCGAGCCTCGGTTCATGTAAGACAAATAAATGGATGAAAACATGTGATATGGTAATTGAAACGTGATGCCCTAATCTAACCATCAAAAGTGGATAAATAAAAAGGAGAAAGACTTGGGGTTGAAAGACATACACATTATTATATCATTTCGCTCTCACGAAGGAGAGTCCGAATGAATAGACTAGCTAACTAGCAACCAATTAAGCTAAAGCTAATTAAGCTAACTATTACAAAATCAAATAAATAACTTACTAAACTACTTAACTAATTATTAAAATAACAAATGAACTAATTATTTAACTAATCTAGCTATCTAAAATAATTACATCATAACTAGTTAACTACTTAACTAATTAAAGAATTACACCACAATATACAATTAATAATTAAACTACGCAATTAACTACTCCGTCTTGGGAAATGAGAGTTGTTCATGCGCATGCACGGTTTCCACTCGAAAAGATCACCGTTTTGCTTTTGAATGCCTCTATTTGCACAGTTAAACATTTCTAGAACAATTTTGCTCCACCCTACCAACACTCTGCTAAGTTTTGCATCAGTGGCCAGTCAGCCAAAGATGAAGGTTGTCGGCCACCAACCGGCCATGGAGGTGGTCTGCCGGCCACTGATGCACAGGTTCATCTTGCTATAACAGAGGACAAACAGAGCATATACAGGGTATTTTCAAGGATTGTCTACCAAACTCACCCCTCTTTTTCATGAACAAATCCAAGGAGTTGTGAACCTAAGCCACAAACCACCAATTCAAGTAATTTCATTGTATGATGGCATGTGACTCAAGAGTGCAAGTTCAATAAATGCAAGAACAAAACACAAACCTCTTCCCTTTCATGAAAGATCAAGAGAAGTGATTGACCTTAGAGACTTGAATCATTTCATCACTAGCAAGTATGAAATGGTTCAAGCTTCCATGTGTTCAATTAACGTCCGATTGAACACACCAAGACACAGTCAAATTCTTATCTTTGCACAATTTTAGTTTCAACTTTTAGTTACTCCTTTTAATTACACTTCCATTCTTTAACCAATTAAGCCCATTGGTAAGTTGAGTCCTCTAAAAGAGAAGGGAGTGTCAAACAATGGGTAGTTTAAGGCAAGAGAGAGGTGTCATGTCGTTGTGAATGAACCCCCAAAAGAGGATTAAACCATTAAGCATGGACCTCAATCTCAAGCTTAAACAATCCCAAGGTTGAAACAACCCTCAAAGCAAACAAAGAGCGAAGAAATAAGGGAGGTTGCCGAGATTATGGTTGCTGAATTAAGTGAGAAAAGCACTAAAACAATGCAATCAACTCAAACAAGTGGTGTCTAAAGGCCTAAAACACCAAGCTTGTGAGGACACTTACACTAGAAGTATGCAAAACAAGACACAAATGACTTAACCAACCCAAAACAGAGTTAAAATAGTCCAAATCAGAGGTTAAAACATGCTGGAATTAAGCGAAAAATGGCTAGAAAAATAAGCTAACACAAAGAGCTATCTAGGCTAGCAAACAAGACACAAGGAGGGGAGGCTAACCCCTCCAAATTTAGACTTCAAAACATGATTTTGGCTACTGAAAAAGCTCTGAAAATCAGTGTTTAAAAGCTTGGAAAAAGATTGTAAAAGGGTGGGAAACGTAAGGGCAAAGGCCTCCAAAACAAGGTATAAAGAAAGACTATCAACCCGTCAACTTTTAATGGCCTTAAACCTAAGCTTCAGCCCAAAAAAACACAAAGTTTTGATAGCCCAAAACAATGAAAAAATAGTAAAAATAAAAGCAAAGCAAGCAGGCAAATTGGTAGAGCCTTATACCTTTTGAAGGGAAGAAGCAATTCCAAGCAACAGCACAAGCAAACAACACCCTTTAGAGCTCAACCCAAGCTCAAAAGTACCTCAGCTCAAAGGTGAAGAGATTTGGTTAAGGGTGTATAAGCAAATTTTGAAGAATTGTAGGCTAAAGTGTAGAGATTTGGTAGAGAGAGAGGAAAATTTTTGAGCTCAAAATTTTTTCTAACCTTCAAAACAATATGAGAGGTCTTCTATATATAGAGAACCAAGCAATTCCCTCAAAAACATCCAACCCTACACATGGGTGAAGATGCATGCATATGTGGAAACAGCTGGCACAACTGCATAAAATATCTGCAAAACACACTGGTGGACGGTGTAGACCGCCCGAACTTGCTCCGCGCGCCCCCCTTTGGGAGAGGGCGCAGATTTGGGTTCTAGCTACTACAATTTGGACTCCTATCACGGTTCTGAATCTAATCTCACAAAGTGCAATGTAAGACTAATAAATCACCAAAGAGTCCAAATCCGGCAAATCGTTTTGGAAAATCGATTTTAATCAAAAAGCGCCAAATATGAACTACTTTGCCAGATTTCAGAGTCGCCACCTAAATATTTCATTTTGGGAAATTTAGGAAACCCTGACTCTCGCCAAAGGCCACCTGTCCGTCATCACCAAAGTTTTCTCGGCTCAGGAACTTGGGTACGAGAGGGGAAGGTCCTGAAATGAGCACCGATCAAAGGATCGGCCTCTACTAATCATTATATGTTGTTTTGAAAACACATGTGTTCTTATTCCGCTTATTTAGCTAATTTACTACGTGATGCGCATAGCATACAAGTATAGACTAAATCACTCAATTTGGAACAAAACATCTCATGTTTGTTTTTCGAAAATGGTTTGAAGTTACTACCCTCAAGTAGGCTAAAGCGCGGATTTTGCCACCCTCAAGTGGGCTTAAAACATGATTTGCCACAAACAAATGGGCTTAAAATGCACATTTTGATGAATTGTTCCAATTCAAGCAATGAAGCCTTCATCCACAGGCATTCATGCAGTTAATCACTTAAGCACATAGCCTCATGGCAATCATGCTATCGTGGTAATCACTTACACATATGCAAGGATGCTAAAGCGTAAACACGCACAGTGTACTCCAAGCTAAAACAAAAGCTAGTTAGTAATCAATGCATGATCCTAACTATGTTAAGTGCCTAATGCAACACATGCAAAATGCAACTAAGTAGGCTCGGCTATCTAAGATGGTATATGAATGCAACATTTGATACATGTATTCAAACAGGTGTTGAAATACGATGCGATTTGAATGATGCGCCGAGCTCGGTGCATGCAAGACAAATGAATGATGCAGACATGCAAAGCACAAGTATGCTAATTGAAACATGCCCTAAAACTAACCTTCCAAAGTTGGTAAATAAAAGGGAGAAAGACTTGGGGTTGGAAGACATTTAGACACACACGCACACTTATTACAACATTTGCCCTCTCAACGGAGGGTCCGAATAAAGGCGAAGCTAATCTAAGTTAAGCTAAGCAACTAATCTAATAATCTAATTAGACTAATTATCACACAACCAAATTGAATAATAAGCAATCTACTTACTAATTATTACATCACTTCAACTAATTAACAAATTAGCTAATTAAATTACAAATACCAAGGGCTAACTAACAAGTAAACATTTAAGCTAAGCTACTCCAGCTATGTTTCAAGAAGTTGAATATGCATGCTCGCATTCGGTTTCTCACCCCGAAAAGCTCTCTGGTTGCTCTCTTGAGGCTCTGTTTACAAGGTGTCCTTGAGAACTTGCTGCTGGATCTTACCAAAACCATGCTCAACTAAGTAGGCTCGGCTATCTAAGATGGTATATGAATGCAACATTTGATACATGTATTCAAACAGGTATTGAAATACGATGCGATTTGAATGATGTGCCGAGCTCGGTGCATGCAAGACAAATGAATGATGCAGACATGCAAAGCACAAGTATGCTAATTGAAACATGCCCTAAAACTAACCTTCCAAAGTTGGTAAATAAAAGGGAGAAAGACTTGGGGTTGGAAGACATTTAGACACACACGCACACTTATTACAACATTTGCCCTCTCAACGGAGGGTCCGAATAAAGGCGAAGCTAATCTAAGTTAAGCTAAGCAACTAATCTAATAATCTAATTAGACTAATTATCACACAACCAAATTGAATAATAAGCAATCTACTTACTAATTATTACATCACTTCAACTAATTAACAAATTAGCTAATTAAATTACAAATACCAAAGGCTAACTAACAAGTAAACATTTAAGCTAAGCTGCTCCATCTCTGTTTCAAGAAGTTGAATATGCATGCTCGCATTTGGTTTCTCGCCCCGAAAAGCTCTCTGGTTGCTCTCTTGAGGCTCTGTTTGCAAGGTGTCCTTGAGAACTTGCTGCTAGATCTTACCAAAACCATGCTGGGGAGTGCACCAGTAGCCTGCCAGCCATGAGGAGCTACTGTTGGCCACCTGCCAGCCAAAGATGGGCCTCTGCCGGCCAACAATGGAAGGGTGCTGGCCATCAATGTGGCACTGCCGACCACTGGTGTGCTGTGACACCATTCTGCAACAAAGCACAAAAATAGAGAAAATGGAGGGTCTCCCTAGGGCATGTGTGTACTGTGCCACTCCATATCATTTCAAAACATCAAGGAAGAGGCACTATTGGATCCAAGACCATCAATCAAGCATCTCAATGCTTGATGGTCAAAGATCCAACTTGCACAAATTCGATGAATGCACAACAAACAAGACACTAAGACCACAGACTTATCATGAGAGGTCAAAGGCAATGAAGGCAAAGGGGATTGGCTCACTTTCACCACTTTGAGTATGAAGTGGGCCAATCCATCTTTTGTTCAACATAACGTCCGGTTGAACATGATGTAATGCACACAAACAACATGCTATGCAAACAACATGCTAATCTTGGCATGAAACACAAGACTATAACACACAAACAATACATGTACAACATGTTAAGAGACTTAAGCGTCAAGACTAGCTAAGGATACAACACTAGGACCATGCAATACAATGCTCAATGGACTGAACCAGCCCCAAACAGTCCTCATGCATGCCAAAGTAGTGGTTGAAATGTAATGAAACTTAAGCACAACAAGCAAGGAAATCAGGCTCAAGTTATAGCTCGCAAACAAGGCACAACGCTCAACCCTCAAACACAATTAAAAAGTGATACACATGAGAGTATGGCAAGGCTATATGCTCTGAAATAACATGTTAAATGATGCCATATCACATAAACATCGCAAATAAGGCATGCCAGAGGGCTTAAAGCACAAGGCTAGCAAAGGGCTCTGCACAAGAGGCATGCAATACATGGCCTAAACAACCAAACCAGCTCTGGACAGAGCTCAAACATGCCAAGTTAAAGGCCAAAACATGCTGAAAAGATAGTCCAAAAGCTTAGACAAGCATGCATACGTATTGGCTCACAAACAAGGCATAAGTCACGTCTTTCAAAAGCATTGAAAGAGTAGAACATGTGAGAGTGTGACTGCACTATACACACTAAAATCTAGTAAGAAATGAGGCTAAGGCATGCAACCATCACATTCAAAGCATGCTAGAGATCTCAAACACAAAGCTAGCGAAGCCCAACTACACTATAGCTATACAAAGCTAAGCATATATGACCAAGACCACTTAAAACAGACCTCAAGCATATTAAATCAGTGGCAAAAATGTGCTGGAATGAAGCCAATACATGCTAGGATAATATGCCAAATCATGAAGCATGTTAGGCTTATGAGTATGATTGTGCTACAAGTACATGAAGCATCCATAAGGTGACTCAACCAAGCCAAAATAGAGATACAACATACTGAAATAAGACCAAAAATAGGCTGAGATCAAGCCAACACATGCTAAAAAAATATGCTCAACTATGAGGCCAACAAGAGATAGAACCAAGAAGCAAGAAGGGGAGGCCACCCCCTCTTACTTTAGACCTTAAAACATGGTTTCTACCACTGAAATTCCTCTGAGTTTCAGTGGTAGAAAGGCCAAACAAAGGGTGCCTCTAAAGCTTTAAAAGATGGCACCAAGCTTAAGCAAATACGGCACACAAGAGGATAGGACACCCTCAACACCAAAGAGGCCTCAAACAACCATTTTTAACACTTAAAAATAGAAGTTTTTATTGTTGAAAGCTAAGCCAAAAGAAGCATGCAAAAATGACTAAACACTTAAGCAAGACAAAGCTTAAAGAGGGTACCTACTCACCCTTGAAGAACCACAGCAAAACAGGCACTTCTGAGGCAAAAACCAAGCTTTAAGAGCTCAAACAAGCCTTATGGAATCTCAGATCCAAGGTCAAGATGGTAGGCTAAGAGGGTTGTGTGCAAATATGCCAAGAACACTCACTTTCAAACACTATAGAGCATAATATATATATGTATAGAGAGAGAGAGAGATATAGAGAGAGAGATATATATTTTGTCTCTAAAATTTCTGAACCCTTGAGAAGGGGGAGGCACCTCCCCTTATATAGGAAATGCAAGCAAAAGCTTGCTTGACAAGATTAAACTTGCCTCCATCCATTGATACACGTGTATGGAGGATGGCTCAGTGAGCTACAACTGGCTCAAAATATCTAAAATACTATTTGTTGAAACATAGTGGCCGACCGGCCATCAGTGGTGGCCGGCAGGCCTCATCAATGGCCGGAAGCCCTTGATCATGGCCGACAGGGCACTAAAACAAGCAATAAGGAGGGACCAAAACATGGTCCAAAGATGGGGCAGAAATGAAACAGGGTTTGGAAAGCTCAAACCTGTGACGTTCCATTGCAAAGTTCGAATGCTCGGTGAACAACCAAACTTGTTGCTGGATGTACCTGCAAGCACAACCAGGTCTTAAGGATGGTAAAAAAATGTGGTGTCTATAGCCGGTCAGCCATCACTGGTGGTCGGCAAGCCACATAATGGCCGACAGCCTCTGGGGATGGCCGGCAAATCACCAGAGGTTGCAGGTTGGAAAGACCAAGGCATGGTCCAAATATGAGACAAAAATGGTGCAAGGTTTGAAAAGCACAAAGTTGTGGCATTCCACTAAGGACTTCGAGCAATAGATGAACAGTTAGACTCATCATCAGGTGTGCATGCGAGGACGTCCAAGTCGTAAGGGCTGTCAAAAATGGGGTGTCTATAGTCATCACCAAAGTGTCTTGGCTCGGGAACTTAGGTATGAGAGGGGAAGGTCATTAATTAAGCACCCCACTCACCCGATCAAAGATCGGCCTCTACTAATCGTGATGTGATTTTTATTTACATTATACGCTCTTGTTCCGGCTGTTATGCTAATTTTACTAGGTGATGCACACAAGTATCAACCTATTTACAAAATTTGGAATGCATTGATTTTTATGTTTGTTTTGAAAAAGTGTGGGGAGGCACCTCCCCTTATATAGGAAATGCAAGCAAAAGCTTGCTTGACAAGATTAAACTTGCCTCCATCCATTGATACACGTGTATGGAGGATGGCTCAGTGAGCTACAACTGGCTCAAAATATCTAAAATACTATCTGTTGAAACATAGTGGCCGGCCGGCCATCAGTGGTGGCTGGCAGTGCCTCATTGATGGCCGGCAGGCCTCATCAATGGCCGACAGCCCTTGATCATGGCCGGCAGGGCACTAAAACAAGCAATAGGGAGGGACCAAAACATGGTCCAAAGATGGGGCAGAAATGAAACAGGGTTTGGAAAGCTCAAACCTGTGACGTTCCGTTGCGAAGTTCGAATGCTCGGTGAACAACCAAACTTGTTGCTGGATGTACCTGCAAGCACAACCAGGTCTTAAGGACGGTAAAAAATGTGGTGTCTACAGCCGGTCAGCCATCACTGGTGGTCGGCAAGCCACATAATGGCCGGCAGCCTCTGGGGATGGCCGGCAAATCACCAGAGGTTGCAGGCTGGAAAGACCAAGGCACGGTCCAAAAATGAGACAAAAATGGTGCATGGTTTGAAAAGCACAAAGTTGTGGCATTCCACTAAGGACTTCGAGCAATAGATGAACAGTTAGACTCATCATCAGGTGTGCATGCGAGGACGTCCAAGTCGTAAGGGCTGTCAAAAATGGGGTGTCTACAGTCATCACCAAAGTGTCTCAACTTGGGAACTTAGGTATGAGAGGGGAAGGTCATTAATTAAGCACCCCACTCACCCGATCAATGATTGGCCTCTACTAATCGTGATGTGATTTTTATTTACATTATACGCTCTTGTTCCGGCTGTTATGCTAATTTTACTAGGTGATGCACACAAGTATCAACCTATTTACAAAATTTGGAATGCATTGATTTTTATGTTTGTTTTGAAAAAGTGTTTTGAATACGTTTCACTTGAAAAAATGACCTCGTATTGACATTTGATCAATTTATTCCAACTTAAGTAAAAAGGCCTTCATCCACCGGCATTCAAACAGGAATATCACTTAAGCATTTAGCCTCATGGAAAACATGTTCGTTATGGCAACACAAACATACAATGCAACATGCTAAAGAAAAAAATGTTCACCTAGTACTCCAAGGCAAGCCAAATAAAGCAAAATAATTAGAAGAAATGCATGCGCTTAGACAGTGCAATATGACAAATGCAGCGCACACATTATGAAAATGATAAGTTCGGCTACCAGCATGGAATTTGATTCAATTCAAAACATGGGATAAATCACGTATTCGAGCAATGAATTTTGAAATTGACATTTGATTAGTATGATGAGCCAAACCCTATGCATGCAAGACAAATGGATGCAAGTCATGGAAAATGCTAAGTAAATATGATGCTACCATTATAAGCAAGTAAATAAAAGGGAGAAAGAAATCGAGGTTGGAAAACATACATAATTATTACATATTTTGCCCTTCTGCAAGAGGGTCCGAATGAGTGTCTAATTGTCCGAATTCATAGGTAACTATTACAACACCAAACAAGTGAATTGAGCTAAATTAACTACTCATTACATATTCGAATGAACTCGAAATTAACTGGCTATCTAATTTTATTACAACAAGGGTATTATAACAATACTTAATTACAACAGTAATATTAATACAAGCAACAATGAGGCATAACGATCGCATACACAGTGCACAGAAGCTGTTTTGTTTACCAAGACTACTCTGTCTCACCCATAGTCGCTGCCTTCTGTTTCTGCCAAAAGTCACTGTCTACCACACATTGGGGGCCGGTCAGCCCCAAATGACACCCAGCCATGTCCAAAAATGGTCGGTAGTGCCCTAATTTCATGCCAAAAATGTTTTTGTGCTTGGAGGTAAGGACAGTGCAGACAGAGCCTTTCTAGGCCTTGTTTTTCCCTTCTGCTCTTCTCTGTCATGTTAAACTCAAGAGAAGAACAAATTCGAGTCTGAAACCACCAATAAGCACAGGTTGATGGCTTGATGATCCCATGCACATTTGGACAAAATTGAATAAATGCAATGAAAAACCACCACCCCTCTCTCCTATCATGAAAGCTCAATGAGGGAAGTAGACACGCTCTAAGTCTCATCAATGTATCATTGATTGATAAGTGACAATTCTTGGAGCGATAGACTTGGCATAACGTCTGGCCAAATCTAACCATCTAAACATTTTCTTTCTGTCGGTTTCATTCATTTTGAACCAATTTTATTAATCCTTTCCATTCTTTAATCAATTTCTCCAAAGTGATGTTCAAGTCCACCAAATGAGAAGAAACGTAATGCGAAGTGATTCATAGCATAAAAGGAAGACTATGCCTTGACGATGAACCTCCGTAGAGATTAAGCCATTGAGCATGGGTCACTTTCTCATGCTTTGAATAACAATTGATCTTTGAAATAACTCTCAAATGAAAGAAAAGAAGAAATCAGGGAGAGCGCAGAAATGATCACGTGACCTTGATTATTAGGATGAGACGCTAAATATGAAAACTAAGTAAAGCAATGCCATCAACTCAAATGACTCGGTGTCAAGGTCTAAACAACTGAAGCCACGAGGAATTACAACACAACAAGCTAGATATTCAAAGCATAAACTAATTAAATAAATTGGGATAGCCCTAAACAGCCTCTAATATGTGAAAAACAGTGGCTAAGAGTGCACAAAAAGAGAGGAAGAATGAAGAGACACAAAGATAGTAAACAAGAGTAAGGAGAGGTGGCTAACTCCTCCACTTTTTGAGACTTCTAAACCCTATTTTTTAGCCCTTTTAAACTCTGAAAATCAGTTTGAAAGCCAAAGAAATGAGAGCAAGAACAAAAGGTATGAGCTATGAGTTAAGGCACAAGAAAGGGAGTTAGCCCTCTCTACCTTTGGTAGCTATCCAACCCCAAGTTCCAACACTTGAAATGGATCCAAAATAACACGAAAACACTAGGAATAGATAGAAAGAGACAGAAATGAAAGCAATGAGAAAGGGGATAAGCTTCTACCTCTTGAAGAGAACAAGTTCTTGTTGTAAACCAAACTCAATCCAAACGCCCTCTCAAGTGTGAATTGTGACTCACAAGTCTCAACCAAGGCTCTAAGGCTTTGCTCTAAGGTTGTATATGGTGTATAGATATGGTGTAAGGGTGACAAAATATCTCAAAGCTAGCATGCACAAGAAAAAGGCGCTCAACAGGGTGATTTGGCTTCATTGAAAATTTTCTAACACTCAATACAGTCGCTTAGGCATGTATTTATAGAATTTGAGCAAAACAGGTCAAAAATATCTTTAAAAAACAACAGCTGGCTGATTCCCGCCCAAAACAGTGTTTCTCGCCAAAGAGACCCGACCAGCCCTAAATGGCCACGGCCGGCTCCCAATGTGCTCCCCTGTTCCTTTGTTTCAAGCTCAGTGCAGGTCAGCACAAGGTTCAAAAATGAAATTCTGGGGTACAAACAGTGTAAATATGAAAGGTCTGGGCTCATTTCGAAGCTTGAACTTAGATCATTTGTTGACAATTTGAACCACACTCAACGCAACTTTATCATTGAGTGTGCAAGACAATGCGTCCAAGTCTTATGGGCAGTCAAAATTGGGGTGTCTACAGTTGCCTCTCCTTGACAGAGCTCGAAGTCATGGAATGACGTGAGTGAGTATCAAAGCCCGACCCATTATTGACAAGACCATCAGACTTGGGCAAACAAACGAAATGCAGATGCAGTTGGTTGAACCTGAGGGTTGCCTACATATCCCGTTGCAAGGAATCAAACCAGCGTAGTTCAAAGACAAGATCCAAATGATACACAATGCAACGAAACAATGCAAATGATATACAATGTAAGCAATCTAAGCCACGAGCAGTGCTTACCACACAAATATCATAAAGGAATGGAGATGCAAATCAAACTACGTTTTATATAGAAAAGAAGTGTGGGCACGAGCCAAACGACGCCTAACACAGGCTAAGTGCCTACATCCTCAATACTGGCATTAGCGCAGCAAGGATGCTTACACATAACAGAACCATGTTTTAACGTGAAAAGGGTGCGAGCACATGCAAAACTATGTATTTCATAGAAAGAGAAAGAGTGCAAGTAATTGAGTGGTATGATATAAGTGAGGAATGATCTGATGGGGAAAGATAATGATCCTAAATGCTGAATGCAACAAGACAAAGTACAATGCAATGGATGCAATAGATGAAGTGAATAAGGGACACAGGCTGAACTACGTCTTACCTAGAAAGGGCATGGACACAAACCAAACCACGTCTAACACAAAAAAGGCGCCGACAGCCTTGATACTGGCCTCAGCGCAGCAAGGTACTTACACATGACAAAACCATGCTTCAACGAGGGAAAGGTAAGAGCACATGCCAAACTAAGCTTAACATGAAAAGGATGCAGACAATAAAATCTTACGATGTAATGGATGTAATGGATAATGTAGTAGATGAATGCAGTAGATGCATGTGGTAGATGCTACATGCAATTTAATAGATGATAATGGATATGTTGTAGTAGCTGGGAAGTTGTACTTTTAGAAAGTACTTGGCAAGGGTAATTGGTGATGACTCACCTTATGCTGTTGGGGATCTTCCGCTTCTTCTTGGTTTTAAGACTTCTTCCCTCATCTTACGCTTCCAAACCACAAGAAGTACTTTTCTCCCAGGCTATGTTCGCAACTTTCCCAATTCTCTAATAGGGTGACTGTAGACGCACCCTAGGGCTTTATGCTACAGTTCGGACTCAAATGTCACGGTTCTTCTGATCTGACAATGTGCGATGTGAGATTGATAAATCACCAAAGAGTCCAAATCTGGCAAATCGTTTTGGAAAATTGATTTTTGTGAAGAAGTGCCAAACATTGACTGCTTTGCCAAATACAGAGTCGCCACCTAAATATTTATTTTGGGGGAATTTAGAAAACCCTGACTCGTGCGTAAGGCCACATGTCCATCATCACCAAAATTAACTTGGCTCGGGAACTTAGGTACGATTGGGGAAGGCCATGCAATGAGCACCCCCGCTTGCCCTACCAAAGATCGGCCTATACTAAGCATGATATCTTGTTTTTGAACACACATGCGTTCGTATTCTGGTTATTAGCTAGAATTACTATGTGATGCGTACAACACACAAGTATAGACTAGATCGCCTAATTTGGAACAAAGCATTGCATATTCGTTTGAAAATAGTTTGAAGTTTGCCACTCGCAAGTAGGCTAAAGCAGGGGTTCGATGAATTGTTTCAATTCTGGTAATCCAACCTTCACCCACAGGCAATCAGGCAGTTATATCATATAAGTAATTAGCCTCATGGCAAGCATGCTGTCATGTTAACATTCGCACACATGCAAGATGCTAAAGCATAAAAGCTTACCTAGTACTCTGAGCCAAAACAAAGAACTAGTTAGTAATCAATGCATGATCCTAGTTTATGTCAACAACGGCTAATGCAAAACATGCAAGATGTAATTAGAATAGGCTCGGCTAATCTAAGATGGCATATGAGATGCGACAATTTGATACATGTATTCAAGTTGGAATTGAAATACGATGCAGTTAGTATGATGCGCCGAGCCCGGTGCATGCAATACGAATGAATGATGCAAACATGCATAGCATAAGGATGTTAATTGAAAATGACCTAGAACTAACCATCGTAAGCGGTTAAGTAAAAGGGAGAAAGAAATGGAGGTTTGGAAGACATGCATCGCATACACGCACGCTTATTACAAAACTTGGCCCTCTCGACAGAGGATTTGAAAGAATAATACAAATCATCTAATTAACTATCTAACAAGCTAATTAATTATTACACAACCCTTAACTAATTAAACAAATTAATTAAGCTATGAAAATAGTAAAACAGCCTCGGGAAGAGGGACGAATGCATGCTCGGTCGACTTCGCTTGGAAATCCATCGCCATGCCTCATGTTGCCTCTGTTTGCACTGCTCTGTACTTCTGAAAATTGTGCCAACTTCTATGACACTGTTGAACCACCTCATGTACACTGTGGGAGGTCATCGACCAAAAGATAAGGCTATCGGCCAAAGGAATGGTGTCATCGACCACTAATAAGGCTCTCGGCAAGGAATAGTTAGCCGATCGGCACTGAATATGGTCAGTCGACCATTTTTTCCTGCAGATTCCTCCTGTTGCTGCAGCAGAGGACAAACAAAGCATGGCAATGCATTTACAAGACAATGTTTGCACCACCACCCTCCTTATCATGTCATGAGCTCAAGGGAGTATAGTCCTCGACCCTCGGACCATCAATCACGCATTTCAATGCATGATGGCCAAAGGAGCCAAGTGTGCAATTCAATATCAAATGAAATGCACAAAACACATAAGGGGCCTCAACCTCTATCATGCTCGATCAAGCAGCAAGGGAATGCACACACAATGCAATGCAACCCTAGCAAGCATGTGACAACATGCAAACTAGTAAACATGCAACAACATGAAATCCAAGCATACACACATGCATGCATGCATACAATGTAATAGGTATGCAACAACAATACCAACAGCAAGCATGCAATGACATGTAATCTAACAAGTATGCAAGGTGGTTAAGAATGCAACAACACGTCAATTAGTAAGCATGTAATAATATGTAATGGACCAAGTATGCAACAAACATATAAGCATGATGTAAAGTAATAACTTTGAACAACATGGTAAGATGCAACATGAACATGCAAACATGCAAGGCATGTAAAGGTGGACAAGTATGCAACAACATACAAAATGAGACAAGCATACGACAACATAGTAAAATGGACTTAAACTAAAGATGGATAGACCTCAGTCATGCCGAAAATCAGTGGCCAAAATGTTATGGAAATGAAGACAACGGTACATACAAACATGCATGCCAATTGCCTATCACCTAAGCATAGAAGAGCAACTTTCAAGAACACTTAAAAGGGGATAAAGCATGCAAGTATGACAATACTACAAGCTCTAAAATGATGCTAGGCATGATACCAAATCACACAAACAAGCCAAGCAAGGCATACAAGAAAACCTAAAACTTAAGGCTAGCCAAGGAGCTCAAACCATGGCTATGCAAAACATGAAGCAAATGGAAAGTATAATCCAAAATAGTCCTAGATCATGTCAAAATGAGCCTAAAACATGCAAGGACCAAAGCCAAAATAAGCTAGAATAATGGGCCAAAAGCATGAGGCATGCAAGGCTATAAAGGGGGTGTTACACTACACCTATCAAAACCAAACATGGCATGACTTAAACCAATAAAATCAGAGCTATGGCATGTCAAAGTAAGCCCAAAAACCCACTTAGATGGCATCCCAAAGACCTAAACATGATGGCATACACAATGACCCATTCATGAGGCATAAAACATCAACTCTTTAAAGCATTAAAGGAGTGATAAGTGCAAGTATATGAGCATACTATATGGACTGAAATAACACAACAAGTGATGCCAAATCACTGAAATGGCCCAAGTAAAGCATGCTAGTGACTTGGACACTCAAAGCTAACAAGCTAGATTGAATGGTAGCTATACAAAGCATGGCATATATGATCAAGAAAATGCAAAAAAGAGCTTTAGTGTGTTTAAACAAGGCTAAAAGCTTCTTGGAGTTGAGCCAAAATCATGCTAGAATGACATGTTACAACATGATGCATATTAAGGCAAATGAGGGGATTGCAAGACAAGTATATGGAGCATGTAAGAGGCCGTTAAACCAACTTGAAACAGAGGTATATCATAGCAAAACAACACCAAATACTTGCTGAAATGGAGCTAAAACAAGCTAAGCAAACATGCTACCAATATAAGCCATTTATACTAGCATACAACACAACAAGGAGTGGGGCTGACCCTCTCCTATTTAGGACTCCAAAACCACCTTTCCACCACTGAAAATCCTCTGGATTTCAGTGGTAGAAAGGTCATGCAATGCTAAGAACAAGGGCCAAAAGGGGTGGCCTAAAATAAGGTCAAACAAGGCCTAAGAGGGGGTAAACAACCCCAAACAAAAAAGTGACCTTAAACAAAGGTCTAAAGCATCAAAAATTAGAATTTTTATCAGTTAAGAGCTAAGTTTAAAACAATAAGAAAGAAGGGCTAAAAGCTTAAGCAATAATGGGGTATTAAAAGCAAGTTTGCTCACCCTTGTAGAACCTCTTCAAGAACAAAGCTCCAGCAACTTTTCCAAGCTTAAACCACTCCAAGAACTCTGAAACTAACTCCCTAGTGCCTCAGCAACAAGAGGATGGTGTATTGCTAGGTGCTCTAGTGCAAAAGTAAGACAAAATCACACTTTAAGGCACAAATACACATACAAATCAAGAGAGAGGGAGATATAGAGATAGATAGATACAACTTTTCTAACCCTACTTTTCAGAACCTCTGTGAAAGGAGGAGGAGCTCCCTTCTTATAGAATTCCAAATTCTAAAGCTTCCTAAGCAAGCTAATCAAGGGGCAAATCCCTCCATGTGTATGGAGGGGGGGAATTGTGCATGCCAGCTATGACTGCTGGCATAAAATATCTACGTAAAGCAGATGAACAGGACTCGGCCAAAAAATATGGCCGATCGACCAACATAAGTGCCGATCGACCAAAAAGAGTGTTGATCGGCCAAAAGAAAACAAGGCCGATGGCTTCATGCCTTGGCCGGTTGGTTGAGGGAATGGCCAACAAGCCGCCCTCTTTCCTCAAAAGCAAAAACACAAGTGCTTGGTCCACAACCAAGGACAAAACAGTCAAGTCGAGAGATCTTGAGGCAAGGCGCGCTGCCAAGACCTCTGAGAACTCAAAACGAACACGAGCATAGATGATCATCGAGTGTTCAAATGATGACATCCATGTCTTGAGGACAGTCAAAAATGGAGTGTCTAGAGTTGCCCCTCTTTGACAGAACTCGAAAGTCATAAGATTACGCGAGTGAATGTCAAAGCCCAGAGATGACCCATTTTTGACGAGGCCGAAGACTTAGACAAGCATACAAGACAACGAAGATATGTGCCTGTAGGCAGGGGCAAGATGCAAGTGACATGCACGATGCCGAGCATAACTTATGATCATGCAAAAGAAGCTGTAACGAAGCAAAACATGCAATAACATAACATGCAACAGTTTTAAGCAAGCAAATACAAATCCAACTACATTACATGTAGAAAGGATGTAAGAGAATTATACAATTCTCGCTACATCTCACACAGAGAATACAATACCGTTCGGTTCGTCTGGTCTCGCTAGCTTCAAATGAACCATACATACAATATCATGCCTACAAAAGAAAAAAACTTAACAGGTACAATATCGTTAGAAACATGCATAGCAATGCAAGTGAAAAGTGCGTAACAACGCGACTAAATTGTGCATAACAATGCAAGTAAAACGTGCGAAACAACGTGTAGACACCTGTAGACACCCCATTTTTTACCGTCCTCAAGACTTGGACGTCACCGTTTGAACACTCGGTGATCATCCATGTTTGTGTTCGTTTGGAGTTCCCGGAGGCCTCGGCTACGCGCCTTGCCTCAGGATCTCCGAACTCGACCGTTTAGTGTCTGGTTTTGCACCAAACACTGACATCTTGCCTTTGAGAGGCAGGGTAGGGCTTGTAGACCATCCCCACCCACCACCGACAGTGGCTAGAGGCCACCGGCTGGTTTTTGCTTCCATCGGCACTTTTTATTGTCAGTCGGCACTATTTGTTGCTGGTCGGCACTATTTAGTGCCGGTCGGCACTCCTTTTGGCCAAGATGGCATTTTTGGCCGGCCGACTACTGTGCATCTGCTTTTGCAGATATTTTAAGACAGTTGTCTTGCTTTTGCTCCCCTCCATACACGTGTATGGAGGGATCTCCCTCTTATGAAGCTTGTCTTGTAAGCTTTACAAGACAAAAGCTTCTATATAGAGAGGGGCTCTCTCTTGTTGCAAGGGTTAGAGAGTTTAGACATTTTAGGGAGAGAAAAACACAGACTACGCTCTGGTTTTAGGGTTTGAGTTACATACACATCCTATCTCTATATTACTCTTGTGTGTATTTTAGTCCATACTATTGCACACAAGCACCTAGTGTTTCACCTTCCTATTGAAACTGAGGTTCTAAGGGACTGATTTTGAATTTTTGGTGTTGGATTCAAGCCAAGGAGGGCCATTGGAGCACCATTTGTGAAGGGGTCTTCAAGGATAAGAATCTAGCCTTTTTATTCCCCAATCTTGCATTGTATTTCTACCTATCTTAAAATCGTTTTTGAGCTTAGTGTATAATACAAAAAAGTTCTGTTTTTAGGCCCTCTTGATTGTTTATTAAGAGTGTTTTGTGGTTTGGAGGTGTTTGACCCCTCTTAGGCCTTGAAAGGCCTCATTTTGTGCTATTTTGTGCTAGTTTCGAGACTTTGGTGTTTGGGCCTCTTCACCACTGAAATCTTGAGGGATTTTAGTGGTGAAGATGGTGCCTTGAAGTCTCCAAAAGGGGAGGGCCACCCCCTCTCCTTGTTGTCCTTGAAATGGACCCATTTTGGACTCTTGAGGGAGCCTATGTTTGAGTGTGTGTTGAGTATGTATAGATTGTTTTTCATGCTTATATTTCCATAATATAACATGATTTTAAATCGGTTTTGGTACTTCATGCATGCTTAGCATAGTTGCCATGTAATGCCTTGTGATCCCTTAACATGTCTTAGGTTGTGTGCCTTTGTTTCTAGCATGTTTTAGGCTTACATTTGTGAAGATTTTGTGCTTATCTTGACATGTTTTAGGTCTGTCCATAAGTGTTTGGGTTGATCTTGGCATGCTTAGTATAGCCCCTTTGCATGTTTGGCTTGTTGGTCTTAAGTGCATAAGTGTGTAGCATGCATCGCTTGTATAATTTTCAATGGTTTGGAACCATTTTCCATGCTATTCTAGTCCCTTAAACATGCTTGCTTGATTGCCTTGCATGCCTCTTTAATGCTTTGGAAGCATGTGTTGCATGCTCCATGTTTTGACTATTGTGCATGCCTCTAAATTTGAGCCACTTAGATGCCATCTAAATAGTCCTTTAGCCTTGTTTTAACATGCTAAAAATCTATTTTTAGTTGTTTAACGCATGCCGTGATTGTTATGCTAAATGTGCTTCAAAGCTTCATGACTTGCCTCAAGTATTTGGACCATGCTTGCATGCATTTGCCTATCTTGTTTAACATGATTTGGGCATCATTTTATAGCATGATTTTAGAGCTCATGTTGCATGCTAATTGTCCATGAAATCTCTTTTCGAGTGTGCTTGAATGTTGCTTGTTTAATGCTTGAGGCTTGGACCATAACATGTGTATGTGTGCATGTGTGTTTAACCTCCATTTTTAGGCATTTTGGCCACTGTTTTAAGACTATTTAGGGCTGCCTAATTCATGCTTAAGTCCATCCTCTATTTGGTTTGCATGCTTACCTTGCATGTTTGCTTGTATGCTTTGCATAAGTACATTGCATTGTTCATGTAACATGAATGATAACATGCTTAGGTTGCATTGCATCAACATGCATTCCTTGCCCCTTGATTTGGTGATAGGGATTGGGACTTTGGTTTGATTTGGTTTGCACACATTTGAAATCAAAGTTGCATACTTGATCACTTGGGCCATCATGCATGGAAATGTGTGATTGGTGGTCCGAGAATCGAGACACATGCCCCTTTGAGTCATTACCATGATAGGGGGCATGATTGGTGCATATATGCCTTGAATTGTGCTGCCATGCTTTGCCTTGCCCTCTGTTGCTGTGAGTTGCAGGTTCTGCAGGCTTTCTTTGCCGACCGGCAGTTTCAAGTGCCGACCGGCAATCATTTCTATGCCGATAGCTTCATTTTGTGCCGGTGGCCACACCACACTGCCGGTGGCAATTCCATTCAGCCGGTGGCACTCCCCATTGTCCAAGGAAGCAGTCCTGAGGTTTTGGCAGCCTCCAGAGGAGTGAAGGAAGGAAAACAGAGGCAGCCTATGCATGGCGGTGCATTTCCCGACGCGATTCCCTGTTTTCTTAGCTTTAGTTAATTTGCTTAGTTGATTAGGCAATTTGTAATATTTAATTACCTTGCGTAGTTAATTAATTTGTATTATTTATTTGGTCCCTCCGAGTGAGGGCAAATCTGTAATAAGTGTGCGTGAGTGGTGTGTATGTCTTCCAACCTCACGTCTTTCTCCCCTTTTACTTATCCGCTTTGATGGTTAGTACTAGGGCATATTTAAATTTAGCATACCTTATGCTATGCATGCGTGCATCCATGCATTTGTATTGCATGCATTGGGCTCGGTACATCACGCTAACTGCATTTGTATTTCAATTCCAAATTGAATACGTGCATCAATTGAATGGCTGCATTTCACATACCATGTTTAGGGTTAGTCGAGCCTATCTAATTGCATCATGTATGTGTTGCATTAGACAATTTAACATGAACTAGGACACGCATGTTTGCTAACTAGTTTATTGTTTTGGCACGGAGTACGATGTAAGTATTTATGCTTCAGCATCCCACATGCGTGTGAATGTTGCCATGACAGTATGCTTGCCATGCGGCTAAATGCTTATATGATAAACTATTTGAATGCCTGTGGGTGAAGGTTGGATTGTTTGAGTTGGGAAAACTCGTTGAAATCCGTGCTTTAGCCGACTTGCGAGTAGCAAAATCTGAAACATTTTCCAAAACAAACGGATATGCAATGCTTATTTCCAAATTAGGCAATCTAGTCTATACTTGTTTGCTGTGCGCATAACATAGTAATTCTAGGCTAACAATTGGTACAAGAACACATAATGTTTTCAAAAACGGATATCACGGTTAGTAGAGGCCGGTCTTCGGACCGGGCGAGAGGGGGTGCTCATAGCTGACCTTCCCCGATCGTACCCAAGCTCCCGAGCCGAGACAACTCCGGTGATGACGGACATGTGGCCTTCGACACCGAGTCAGGGTTTCCTAAATTTCCCCATAAAAAATATTTAGGTGGCGACTCTGTATCTGGCAAAGCAGTCCATGTTTGGCACTACTTTTTCAAAAATCTGTTTCTCAAAACGATTTGCCAGATTTGGACTCTTTGGTTCAGATTATGAACCGTGACACAAATCGAGAGTCCGAACTGTAGCGGGGTCCCCTCGCAGACTTGTTACAACACCCCATTTTTGACAGTTCTTAAGACTTGGACGTCATCGTTTGAACACTCAATGATTACCCTTGTTTGTGTTCGTCTTGAGTTCTCGGAGGTTTCGGCTACGCGCCTTACCTCAAGACCTCTCGACTTGTTTGTTTTGTGTTTGGTTTTGCATCAAACACTTGTTATTTTGCTTCTAAGGGTGGGAAATAGCTTGTAGGCCATCCCCACACCTCACCGGCCATGGCTTGAGGCCACCGGCCTTGTTTCCTTGCCACCGGCCATTGGTGATGGCCGGTCGGCATTGTGTTTGGTCGGCCAGCCACTGATTTTGGTCAATCGGCCACTTTTTTTGGCCGAGACCTTTTCTTGAGGAGGTTTGAACCTTTTGAACCCTTAGTTTTAGTTTTTTGAGGAAGCTTGAACCTTTTGAACCCTTGGTTCTGGCTTCTTGAGGAAGTTTAAACCTTTGAACCCTTGGTCTTAGCTTCTTGAGGAAGCTTGAACCTTTTAAATCTTTGTTCTAGCTTCTCCAAGAAACTTGAACCCTTTTGTCTAGCTTCTCAAAAAAGCTTGGCCCTTTTGTCTAGCTTCTCCAAGAAGCTTGGCCTTCTTGGCCCTTTTGCTCCAAGCTTCTAAGAGAAGCTTGGAGCCTTCTTCCTCTATAAAAGAAGAGCTCCTCTTCCATAGCAAGGATTCCAAGAAATTTGTCTTAGGCAAAAAAAACATACATTCTCCCTATATCTCTACATTTTAGCTTCAAAGTGCTTAGTTCTTGGCTCTATTACACACCACCTCCTATCCTAACACCTCCACCATCACTCTAAGCATCTTGGAAGCCATTTTCAGAGGCTAAGAGACTGGTTTTCTGGACCAAAAAGCTGCTGTCCCCTTTTGGCTACAAGGGTAACACACTTTACCCTCTTTTGGTCTTTATTTTTCTTCATCTTTTAGCCATACTTAGAAGCATTTTTTAGCTTTGTCACAAACTAAAAAGGTCTTATTTTGAGCTCCTTTTTAAGTTTGTTTAAGATCACTTTTGTGTTTGGGGTTGTTTACCCCCCCTTAGGCCTTGTTTGGCCCCATTTTGTGCTATTTTTGGTGAGCTTCGGGACCACCTTGTTTGGGCCTCCTCACCACTAAAATCTTGAGGGATTTCAGTGGTGAGGATGGTGTCTTAAGGTCCTAAGAAGGAGAGGGCCATCCCTTCTCCTTGTTGTCTTCAAAAAGTGCCATTTTAGCCTCATGTGTGAGCACCATTCTTAAGTTCATGTTGGCCATGTCTTAAGTGTTATTTGTGCTTATTTTTCCATGATATAGCACTGTTTTTACTTGGTTTAGACACACCATGCATGCCTTGCATACTTGTCTTGTAATGCCATGAAATTGCCTTAACATGCTTTGTGCTTTGAGCCTTGTTTCTAGCATGATTTTGGCTTAGCTTTGTGAAGCTTCTATGCATGTTTTAGTGTGTTTGAGGTCTGTTTTTGGTTTTTTGGGCTATCCATGGCTTGCTTTGTATAGCTACCATGCAACCTAGCTTGTAGGCTTTGAGTGTTAGACCTTGTAGCATGCTCTATTTGCATCATTTCAATGGTTTGGCATCATTAGTTATGTCATTTCAGTCCTTATAGCATGCTTGTATGCTTGCATTTGATGCCCCTTTAATGCTTTAAAAGGCTTGTGTCTTATGCTCCTTGTTTGTACCATTGTGCATGCCTCTAAGATTAGGTCATTTAGATGCCATCTAAGTGGTTTTGGGGGCTCACTTTGGCATGATTTGGGACTGTTTTGGTCCACTTTGGTCATTTGCTTCATGTGTCACTTGACCATAGTTTAAGTCCTTGGGCTTGGTTGCATGCCTTGCTTGTATTGGTATGTTGATTTCGCATCGTCTTCTACATGTTTTCAAAGCTTATCGTGTATGCTATTTGTCCATGTTAAGTGTGCTTAAAAACTGCCTTTTTATGCTCAAGTATTGGACCATGTGTGCATGAATGTTTGTGTGTACATTAGCCTTGCACGTTGCCACATACTTGGCCCATAAACATCTTGTTATCATGTTTAAGTGGTAGTGCATTTGGCATGCACTCTTGTGGCTTTAGGTTGCTTAACATGTTGTTACATGTTTGCCCCATGTGTTGTTGCATGCTTGTCATTAGCATAGTTGTTCCATGCCTTGCATGCTTGTTTGCTTAGGTTGTACGCCTAGTACATATAGCATGCTTGCATACTTGCCTCCATGCTCATGTTGCATACTTAGCTCATAGGCTTAGGTTGCATTTGGTATGCACGCCTTGCCTCTTGATTAACCATGATTGACGTTGAGCCTCTTGTTTGTTTGTATGCATTTCATTTCATATTGAGTGGCACACTTGGTTTCTTGGGCCATCACGCATTGAAATGCGCAATTGGTGGTCCGAGAATCAAGGACCATCCTCCTTTGAGTCACGAACATGATAAGGAGGGTGTTGGTGCAAACATTGCTTTGAAAATACTTTGTCATGCCTTGTCTGTCCTCTGCTACTGTCAAAACAGGTTTTTGCAGGAATCTTTGGCTGGCCGACCATCTATACTGCCGACCGACCAAATATTTGTGGCCGAGAGCTCCATAATTGGTCGATGACCAACTCCCTTTGGCCGGTGGTGATTACCCTTGGTCGGTGGTGTTACACAGTGTCCATGGAGTGTACCTTGGGACTTGTGCAAATTTTCAGAGAAGCAGAGCAGGGAAAACAGAGGCAGCTTGTGCATGGCGACAGATTTCCGAGCAAACCCGAGCACGCATGCATCGGACCCTCTTCCCGAGGCTGTTTATTGCTTTCTACTAGTTAGGTGGTCTGTAATAATTAATTAGTTTGTAGGTTAATTAATTTGTATATTCTTTTGGTTCCTCCGAGCGAGGGTGAATTTCTAATAAGTGTAGGTGCGTGTGTGCATGTCTTCCAACCCCCACTTCTTTCTCCCTTTTACTTACCTGCTTTCAATAGTTAGTGTTAGGGCATGTTTCAATTATCATACTTATGCTCGCATGTTTGCATCATTCATTTGTCTTGCATGCACCGGGCTCGGCGCATCATACTAACTACATTTGTATTTCAATTCTTGTTGAATACGTGTTAGTTGTAGCATCTCATATGCCATTCTTAGGATAGCCGAGCCTATTTCTAGTCGCATTTTGCATGTGTTGCATTAGCCATCTTAACATGAACTAGGATCATGCATTTGATTACTAACTAGTTTCTGTTTTGGCTTGGAGTACTCGGTAAGCATTTACGCTTTAGCATCCTTGCATGTGTGTGAGTGTTTCCATGATAGTATGCTTACCATGAGGCTATGTGCTTATGTGATATATCTACCTGAATACCTGTGGGTGAAGGTTGGATTATCTAAATTGGAACAATGCATTAACTATGAGTTTTAAGCCCACTAGACAGTGGCAAAACCATCTTTTCTAAGCCCGCTTGAGGGTGGCAAAACCTGCATTTTAGCCTACTTGCGAGTAGCAAACCATCTTAAAACAACAATGTAATGTTTTGTTCCAAATTAGGCGATTTGGTCTATACTTGTTTGCGGCGTGCATAACATAATAATTCTAGGCTAATAAATGGAACAAGAACATATAACGTTTTCAAAACTAGATATCATAGTTAGTAGAGGCCGATCTTTGATCGGGCGAGAGGGGGTGCTCATAGCTGACCTCCCCAATCGTACCCAAGTTCCCGAGCCGAGGCAACTTTGGTGATGACGGACACGTGGCCTTAGGCAACGAGTCAGGGTTTCCTAAATTCCCCCAAAATAAATATTTAGGTGGCGACTCTGTATCTGGAAAAGCAGTCCATGTTTGGCACTTCTTTACAAAAATCTATTTTTCAAATTGATTTGCCGGATTTGGACTCTTTGGTGATTCATCGGTCTTGCATTGCACTCTGCGAGATTAGATATAGGACCGTGCCATTGAGTCCAAACTGTAGTGAGCCCAAATGAACAGAACGGGGGTTCTCCCTCCCGGGACGCTCGGGGACATCTACACAACGCATGTTATAGATATGTGCGAAACAACGCAAGTTATAGATATGTGCAAAACAACGCAAGTTATAGATATGTGTGAAACAACGCATGTTATAGATATGTGCGAAACAACGCAAGTTATAGATAGATTGCAAAACAATGCAAGTTGGATAGGTTGCAAAACAATGCAAGTTAGATAAGTTGCAAAACAATGCAAGTTAGATAGGTTGCAAAACAATACAAGTTAGATAAGGGTGCAAAACAATGCACAAGTTAGATAGGTGTGCAAGACAATGCACAAGTTAGATAAGCTGCAACACAATGCAAGTTAGATAGGTTGCAAAACAATGCAAGTTAGATAAGGGTGCAAAACAATGCACAAGTTAGATAGGTGTGCAAGACAATGCACAAGTTAGATAAGCTGGAAAACAATGCAAGTTAGAGGGGGTTCAAGACAATGCACAAGTTAGTAGGGGTGCACGAGTTAGTAGGGGGTGCAAGACAATGCACAACTTAGTAGGGAGTGCAAGACAATGCACAAGTTAGTAAGGAGTGCAAGACAACGCACAAGTTAGTGGGGGGTGCAAGGCAATGCACAAGTTAGTAGGGAGTGCAAGACAATGCATAGGTTAGTAGGGAGTGAAAGACAATGCACAAGTTAGTGGGGGGTGCAAGACAATGCACAAGTTAGTAGGGAATGCAAGACAATTCCCAATTTAGTGGGGGTGCAAGACAATGCACAAGTTAGTAGGGAGTGCAAGACAATACACAAGTTAGTAGGGGGTGCAAGACAATGCATAAGTTAGTAGGGAGTGCAAGACGCACAAGTTAGTAGGGAGTGCAAGACAATGAACAAGTTAGTAGGTAGTGCAAGACAATGCACAAGTTAGTAGGGGGTGCAAAACAATGCACATAACGAGCAAGACAATGCCAGTTATAGGGGATACAAAACAATGCAAAAAAGACATGCAAGACAATGCAAAAGAGATGTGCAAGGCAATGCAAGGTGAGAAAATGCATGACAATGAAAATAGAATATGCGAGACAACGCAAGGTGAGGAATGCATGACAATGCAAATGAAACGTGCAAGACAATACAAGGTAGGAAAATGCATGACAATGCAATGAAACGTGCAAGACAATGCAAGTATGGAAATGCATGACAATGCAAATGAAACGTGTAAAGCAATGCAAGTATGGAAATGCGTGACAATGCAAATGAAATATGCGAGACGACGCAAGGTGAGGAATGCATGACAATGCAAATGACGTGCATGACAATGCAAGTATGGAAATGCAGGACAATGCAAATGAAACGTGCAAGACAATGCAAGGTAGGAAAATGCATGACAATGCAAATGAAACGTGCAAGACAATGCAAGCATGTAATGTAATGCATGACAATGCACATGACGTGCGAGACTACGCATGTTAGGAACGCATGACAATGCAAATGACGTGCATGACAATGCAAGCATGTAAGAGGTACGCTATTCTCGATGTTGAGATACAACTTCAAAACAAGATGAGGCGTACTAAATGCAAGAACAACACGACGTATAACTAATGCGCGCTTATTATAAACGCATAAGAGATGTGCATAACAATGCAAGCATGGTGTGCGCTACAACACATATAATACGTGCATAACAATGCAAGAGCGAAATGACGTATAACCAATGCGCGCTCATTATAAACACGACAAAACGTTGTAATGCAACGTATTTAAAACAATTTCCGAATCTCACAAGATATAAAAAGATACGAAAAAGGATACACCTTATACGTATCAAGCATCGCACACGGAAAACACGGTTCGAGGTTAACACGAAGGCCGGGTGAGCTTCAAAAGTCTACTTTCTCGTACTGTCATGAGAGATGAAGGTCTCAAACAACATTACTGACCCAACCAAGGGTGTGGGAGGTGCATCGACCACAGGGGGAGTCCATCGGCCACCAATCAGCCACAAAATGAGCTCATCGGCCAAACATTTAGCCGATCAGCTAACAATTTGGCCGATCGGCCAAAAATGGCAGTTTCGGGGCAGTTTTGTCTTTTGGCCTCGGGTCTTTAAATATAAGGTTCCAAACCTTATATTCTCACTTCAACCTAGCTCAAAAATCCTTCATTTCTCTCCCTAGGTGATTTTTCTCCCTTCGATCCGTGTTTTTCTCCCGTTTTAAAGCCTTTTCCATCGTTCGATTCGCGAAACCCTTCCCGTTTCGCACACTTTGAACCTATCGAAATTCATTTTCGGTGCCCCTTTCTTGGTTTCCACCTCTTGGGGTTTGTTTCCCCCGAGTTATACCTCGGTCTTCGTGCCTTTTCCACACTCTAACCTTTTCTCCCATTTTCACCCCTTGGGGTTGACTTTTGGGTTGACTTTTTGCATTCTCACCCATTTTTCACATCCTCCGCCATTTTCGTACTCTTGTTGAGATGGCAGACGACATTTCACGAGGTGGGACTCCCCCGGAGCTGGACATGGACCCTGAGGTTGAGCTCTTGCCTCTCTGTGTCCGACCATTCTACCCGGCGACCTACAGGCCGGCGGTACATGTTTTGCCCCCCGATGGCATCCGCCACTTCAGGAGCTATGTGAGGGGCGCGCCACTAGAGCTTTTGTTGCACGAGCCAGAGTACCATCTGTCCTACGACGCTTCTAAGGTACACTCTTCCTCTGTTTTATTTTCCGCAATGCAGAACATATAATTGCGATAGTCAATCATGTTCTTTAACTGCTTAACCCAGATACACTGATACATCATATGTGTAGTTCACCGCGAGCACATCTGCACCCGATATCTGTGTAAACTCAAACACATGCACACACACTGCATTGTCAACTGAATAACCCAAACACACTGATACATCATATGCTGTAGTTCATCTGTGAGCACACCCACACCCGATATCTGTATAATCTTGAACACATGCACACGCACTGCATTTTCATCAATTCTGAATGCTTTTCAACACTGTATTTCTAACATTGCTTTGCAACTGTTTGTTTTGAAAACAGGGAGTTTCCCATGCCTTCCGGGGGTATGGGAACATCATCGCCCGCGGTTGGTACATGGAGCTGCCCGATGCAGTCCGTGACATCGTTGATCATGTCGACTTCGGTATTTTCTGCAGGGGACTCTCGCGCCTCACTGTGAGTAGGCCTCTTCTGGGTGCACTGGTGGAGAGTTGGTGGGACACCACCGACTCCTTCCACATTTCTGCTACTGGGGAGATGACGATGACTCCCTTTGACTTCTTCATGCTCACAGGCATCGGAGTAGGGGGTGATCCGATCCCTTTTGACACCTATATGGACGAGTGGGACACCGCCCAGATGTACTTGCTTAGCGATCGACCTCCTCTCTCCCGTCCGGGATTTGTGAGGTACTCTTAGTTTGAGGACCACTTCAGGATTCAGGCGCCCACAACTCGGGAGGAGGTGGAGCAGTATGCTCGCGGCTTCATCATGTTCCTGCTGGGGACCACACTCTTCGCCGACCGAGCGAACACTGTCGCCCTTTACTTGCTGAGCGCACTGGTGGACGTGACCAGGATCCAGCGCTATGACTGGGGTAGCGCAAGCTTGGCCACTCTCTATGGATATATGAGCTCATCTTCCCGCCGCAGCGGACAGTTGCTTGGGGGCTACTGGCGAGCCTGGGAATTATATTTTCCCTTTCTGTCTTTTCAATTCTACTTTACATTATCTGTACACTGCACACACTGCACAATCTGCACACTGTTCAGTGATTTCTACTCTATCTGCATTCTGCTTTATCTGATAAGCGTACCCACTGTTGCTCGGTTGCATTCTGTAGTTGTGGGTGTATGCCTACTTCCCTAGGCTTGCCCCAGTGCCGGATGAGGAGATTCCTCTCAGTGTTCCATTTTCTCACCGCTTCGATGTGAGATGCGAGCGGAGGCCATGAGAGTCTTTCATATTCTTCCGCCGCTACTTTGACACCATCATCGCAGCCGAGGTATGTCAAACATTTCAGTTTATTTAGGCTTCGCTTTATTTTGTACTCTCAATATCAGTAGATAACAAACTGTGTTTTGTTTGCAGATCACCTGGCAGCCTTGGGCCCCGTTGCCTGACGCAGTTCGGGAGCAGTATGTCAGTGTTTGAGAGACTGCCCGTTTTAGAGTTCTGCTAGAGGACCCAGTCTGCCGCGCTTGGTATTTGGGTGAGCGCTTCCTGCGGCAGACCCTTGGCTTACCGGAGCAGGTAGTCCTGAGGCCACCTCCCACCCATATGAGGCATACTGAGAGGTATACCTTTGAGGAGATGATGGATTATACGATCGGCTGGGACTCGAAGGGCTTTAGAGACGAGGGCGATTACGCCGAGTACATCCAGGCTTATATCATGCGGCCTTTGACTGGTGCTCGTCGAGCTGAGCGAGAGAGTGCCAGCAGCAGGAGCAGGGGCACCGAGGGCACCTCCGACCCGAGGCAGGAGTGGGTCTCGGAGGGGGCAGGGAGCTGGATGGCCAGAGCTGCCTATGACGATCACATGCCGAGGGCAGGGTGGAGAGACTTATCAAATCCCTTTGGCTTCTCCTCCTGCTGATTATGAGCTTGTCGGAGTCTATGGCTCGACCCCAGTATGTACTACTAGACTTTGCATTATGTACAGTCATTTCAGTTCATTTGATATCCCGCAGAGTACTAATGACTTTAACACTTTTGCAGGCTTTCGTCGAGTACACTCGCCAGTCCCTGGAGTTGACAGCCTCAGCGGTGGGGATGCTGCAGTGGTGCATCGACTTGTTAACCATCTACAATATCCCGGTAAGTTCTTTCAACTGCAGTCTCAAACTCTGCATGATATGTTTCATACATAATTTGATGTATCACACTATCGACACGGCACTTGATTCACAGCACTCACGGCACTGATACACTGTAACCCACATACTGTTCACAGCATTGCTCACGGCATTCATACACTGTACTCATACACTGCATTCTGTATTGATATACTGTTCACAACATTCATACACTATTTTGCGTAGCATGACTGATGCATTTCCTATTCGTCCTTTCGAGGCCCCATTCCAGATTCCGGCTGCGGGAGGTGCTCCAGCTGGACCATTTGTTCCTGCTCGAGAAGGAGGGGGAAGACACAGGCTTGCCCGTGCTGAGAGCAGTTCACGAGAGACCTCCCCCGATGATTCTGATGAGGAGGCGGCATCGTCCCAGGGTGAGGCCAGAGACAGCTCAGACTCTGACTACGGAGCCGGCGGTGGTGATCCTGGACCCTCGTCCAGGAAGAGTTCCAGGACGGATTCCCGCACTCGAGATGACTGATATTGATCCAGGCTTTTGCTGCGTTTCTTCTTTTTAGCCTTGTTCAGACAGTTTGTTGCTTTTCCTTTTTTGTTTTACTTTTCTTTTTACTAGTAGTTTGAGCACATTGTTCTGCCTCAGGCAGGTTTTATTTTCTCAAAACTATGTACTTTTTGCAAAAGAAGAACATGAATAAAATGAAACAGCTCTTTTGTTCAAAAAGTGTTACATTTGTACATTCTACGCATCGCATCGCATTGCATTACATAACAATGTAAATGAGATTTGAACTTTAGCTTTGAAAACCAAACACTCGAATTACAATTAATCAGGTAGTGAACCAACTAACGGCAAAACAACTCGATAAACAAAACAAAGACCTTGACAAGCTAACCAAGTGTAAATGCAACTCGATAAGAAAAACAAAGACATAAAGAATGCAAATTACAACTCGATAAACAAATGTACGACAACTCGATAAGCAAATAGGCGTGACTTCGCAAAATCAACACCGGAAGGCATTGGAAGTGGAACCAATCACAAGTTTCCAACATGTCCAACACATAGACTGCTCATAGAACAAGGGGAGAGGCCATCGGCCATAGGGAGAGGCCATCGGCCAACATTTTTAGCCGATCGGCCAAAAGGGATGGTCGGTCGGCACTATATTTGGTCGATCAGCCAAAAATGGCAAGTACCTCCAAAATGTTGACACCTGTCTTCCACTCAACACCTTATCTTCTACAAAAGCCTCAGCTTCGTAGTTTTTCTCAAAAACCCTGTGCTCACTTTTTCTCTCAACATGCACCTCTCTATTCTTTAATCTCTTATTTTTCATCCCTCCCCAGGTATGGTTGATGGACAAGTTGAGAGTAGTGGACTCGTGTCCGGCATATTTAGCTCGCAGCTATTTATTCCAACGACGTCTAGTCGATGCCCTGGATAAGGGATGGTGGTACAACTAGATGTGTAGTTTGTCTGCAGACTACATTGCTTGGCGTTGCCCTTGGCTCAATCTGCTGGCAATAAGTTACAGCATGACCCGTCAGCTCGGGATTCAGTTAATTGGCATGACACACTGTGCCTTCTATTTTTCATTCCGATTTCGGTGCCAGTTTGGACATGATCAGATTTTCTCGGAGGAAGGGATTGAGTACCCTGCTACATTTTCGGTCCGAGGCACGCAGCTAGCTCGGTATGCCACGACATGGAGGATGAGAGAGCTCTGGCCCCCGCTCCTACTTTCAGCTACACCCTCTCTGACGAGTGCATAGATTGGCTCAATGAAGAGGCACAAGTTGGGCCCTGTTTGGCATCAGAGGCTTCAACCAGCTCTGGGAGGGGATGCAGGAACACCTGACTATGCCCCGGATTTATTTGTTTTAATTAGAACTTTCAAGTTTTCTTTATGAATGTAATGAAAAGCAACTTCAATTTGTATTCAAGAGCAGGAGAACTCTGTATTGAAATCAATAAAATTGAAGGTTGTGGGTACTGAAAATTTTCCGTTTGGTCCAAAAATGGTCTAAGTTGTAAAAAGATTAATTTGGGCAAAATCAACTTTTATTAAAACTTTTTAAAACCATTTTCGATATGGATCTGAACTGGACACGCTTGAGATTTGTCACTGAGATGCACAACCCCGGATTCCAACAACTGGAAAGTCACCCCTAGTGTGAGTAGCACTGCACCGAAGATTACAACCGAGCTCTTGAATGCTGAATAGACAAAGATGACCAAGCATGATCACATGGACAAAGTTGATCGGGGAAGTGTTTATGGCTGGACTTCTCGATGAAGTTGCCTACGTATCCCAAACATGGGAATCAAGCCTTACGTAGTTCGGCTCAGGTTCACTCATGTATTAACCCTCAACTTTTACGCTCTAACTTTTGCCAAGGCCGCCCTTTGTGGGTTTTGAACCTTGGGAGGTCAGTTTTTATAATTTCAAATTTTTTGTGCTCTAACTTTTGCCTAGGTCGGCCTTTCGGGTTTTCGGCCTAGCGAGCCTCTCAGGGAAAATATTTCTTCAACTTGTCCATGTTGATCGGTTGGGAGAACTCTAGGCCATCTAAGTCCATCAGAACGACAGCTCTGCCCGACCAGATAGACTTGATGATGTAAGGACTAGTCCAATTGGGTCTGAACTTGCCCCTAGGGTCGTGGATGGGAGCTCGATTGTCTTTGAGCACCAAATCTCCTTCTTTCAAATTCCTGGACTTAACCTTCTTATTGAAAGCCCTGGCAATTCTGCGTTGATAACCCTGAACGTGGTACAATGCTTTCAGCGTTCTCTCGTCAAAGAGCATGAGTTCTTCGAATCTGCTTTGCTGCCAATCTGCCTCAGCTATCTGACACTTAGCCAGTACTCACAATGACGGAACCTCAATTTCGAAAGGCAGAACGGCCTCCATCCCATAGACCAATGAATGCAGAGTCGCCCTAGTAGAGGTTCTAATTGAAGTCTGGTAACCCCACAGAGCAAATGACAACTTATCTGGCCAGTCCCGGTAGGTTTCCACCATCTTCTGTAGTATGTGTTTGATGTTCTTGTTGGCGGCCTCAACTGCTCCGTTGGTCTGCGACCGATATGTGGACGACTTATGAAAAGCCACGTTATACTTGTCCAACAAGTCAATCACTTCCTTCTTGAAGTGGGAACCATTATCTGAAATGATCACATTCGAGACCCCGTAGCGACAGATGATGTTGTTCCTGATGAACTTTGCAACATTTGAAGCCTTCAACACTGTATAAGACTGGGCCTCAACCTACTTTGTGAAATAGTCTATCGCAACCGGAATGAACTCATGCCCATTGGACCCTTTCTGAGTGACAGCCCCGATCACATCAATCCCCCAGACTGAAAACAGCCATGGCGAAGTCATGTTGTACAGCTTTGACGGCGGAATGTTCATGCAATTCGCATAGATCTGACATTTGTGGCATCACCGGACAAAGCCAATACAATCCTCCTCCATGGTGGACCAGTAATAACCCTGTCTAAGCATCTTCCGGGCTAGCATCACCCCGTTCATGTGCTCTCCGCACTCTCCTCCATGGATGGTTTCCATCAGGCGCTTCGATTCTTCAGCATCAACACACAGCTTATGCATTCCCAGATGACCTCTCTTGTACAGTTTACCCCCGCAGACGATGAACTGAGCAGCCATTCTTCTAATTCCCCTCTTATCTTTGGCATTTGCCCCTGGTGGATACACCTCTTTTTCCAAGAAGTTCCAGACATCGTAATACCAGGGGTTCTCATCTTGAACCTCTTCTATGACAGCAATCAACTCGTAGGCTGGCACAAATTTCTGGTCAATGATGATCGGATGCATCCAGACTCTAAAAGGGATGTATGTCATGGAAGATAGAGTTGCTAGTGAATCTGCGAACCTATTGTTCTCTCTTAACAGATAAGCGAATTTCAGCTTCTCAAACCAAGGAATCAGCATGTCCAAGGTCTGGTGGTAGATTCTCATCTTTTCTTTTTTGACTTTCCAGTCTCCCTTAGCTTGGGATACAACAAGGTTCGAGTCCCCGATGACGTCCAATCGTTTTGTCCCTAGTTCTAGGGCAGCTTCTAAACCAGCAATGCATGCCTCATATTCTGCTTCGTTGTTCGAGACTTTGAAACGGAGTTTGAATGTTAGAGGGATGCGGGAATTGTCGGGTGTAATCAGTAACACCCCTATCCCATACCCGTATTGGTTTGACGCTCCGTCAAAGTACATCGTCCAAGTTTCATCTTCGACATGCAAAATGGCCTCGTCTGGGAATAGGTACTCAACTGCTTCATCCCCTTCAACTGGGTGATTGGCTAAGAACTCTGCTACCGCTTTCCTTTTTACTGACTTGCGCATCACATACATTAGATCGAATTCGAAAAGCAGAAGCAACCAATGGGCTAGCCTACCCGGAAGTGCCGGTTTCTCGAAGAGATATTTGATGGGATCTAATCTTGAAACCAACATTACAGAGTGAGCTAATAGGTAGTGCCGCAGCTTCCTAGTAGCCCATACCAATGCCAGACAAGCCTTCTCCAGTGGACTGTAGCGGGTCTCGTAGTCCAGCATCTTCTTGCTCAGGTAGTAGATAGCTCTTTCCACTCTGTCCTCAGACTCTTGTGCAAGCATGCAGCCCATTGTAGTTTCAGTCACTGAAAGGTACAATATTAACGGTTTCCCCGGCTCAGGCGGTGACAACACTAGTGGGTTTTGTAAGTATTGCTTGATCTGTTCAAAAGCAGCTTGGCATCGACCGTCCCATTGGAACTTCTTTCCTTTCTTCAGGAGACCAAAGAGTGGTCCACAAGTCAAGGTTAAAATTGGCAATAAACCGTCTTATGAATTGCACTTTACCCAGAAAGTCTCACATCTCCTTTTCAGTCATTGATGGTGGTATTTCTAAGATCGCCTTGACTTTGGAAGGGTCGACTTCAATACCTCTCTATGTAATCAAGAACCCCAGCATTTTCCCTGCTATAACACCAAACGTACATTTCTGAGGATTCAGCCGCAACCGAAATTCCCTGATCCTTTGGAAGAACTTTTGCAAGGCGGTGTAGTGGCCCTCTCTTTCTTTGGACTTGACAAACATGTCGTCCACGTACACCTCAACCTCTTTATGGATCATGTCGTGCAATATCGTGGTCACAGCCCGTTGATATGTAGCTCCGGCATTCTTCAGCCCAAACGGCATCACCCTATAACAATAGGTTCCCCACGGGGTGGTAAAAGCAGTCTTCTCCCGGTCTTCTGGTGCCATTATGATCTGGTTATAGCCTGAAAAGCCATCCATGAACGAGAGCAATGCATGCCCCGTAGTGAAATCCATTAAGTCATCGATATGCGGCAGAGGAAGGTCGTCCTTCGGACTGGCTTTGTTCAAATCTCTGAAATCCACACATACCTGAATTCTACTGTCCTTCTTCGGCACCGGCACTATGTTGGTCAACCAAGTTGGGTATTCAGATACCAGCAAGAACCCTGCATCAATTTGCTTGGTGACCTCTTCTTTGATCTTGATAGCCAAGTCAAGGCGGATTCTTCTGAGTTTCTATTTGACAGGTCGGGCCTCTGGGTCAAGAGGGATCCGGTGCTGTACAATCTCAGGATCGATTCCAAGCATGTCTTCGTAGGACCACGCGAAAACATCTTTGAAATCTTTTAATAAAGCGACTAAGCGCTCGCGCTCCTCTGAAGACAACGTGGACCCGATCTAGACCAGCCGCGGGTCCTTCTCAGTACCAACATTAATTTCGATGATTTCATCAACCAGCGGTTTTACAAACCTTTCCTGCTCTTGTTCTAGCAAATATTTCAAAACCGGAGGAATTTCTCCCTCATCATTTTCATCGAAGTTTTGAAAGTCTGAATTAATGCAATAAATCAAGGGTGCAGAAAAGTAATAGAAGGCCACAGTCGCACAATTCTCATTAAGCACTTCATCCAGTCCATCTGATTCTTCTGTTACAACAGACTCAAAAGAGAAAGAAAAAGATGACCTACCCAGGACTATGGCATCCGGGTTGTCACCTCCAGGAATACCGGACTCAGACTCAGACGAGCCGGAACCTGATTCCGACTCTACAGATTCGGTTGAATCAGATTCTGGCTCACTACCTGACCCGGTGCTGCTCGATAAGAATCCCTCCTCGTACTGCCAGACGAGGGAGGGTGCGACGGATGCATCCAAAATACTTGAAGATAGGCTCGCAGCCGTTTCATTTCCAATCATAGACACTAAGAGATTATCCCCTAAGCACTCATGTACGATCGAAGGATCTGATAGTAGACAAGCCAGTGCTACCCCCATTTCAATCTCGGTGCTCTCGGAATCCACTTCCTTACACTTCACAACCTCAACTGATGGCTCTGTCTGCTCCTCGGCAACATCATCCACGGATAACTGCAAGTCGAAGAAAATTTCAAATCCCGGTAAGTGCCTTTTCTTTGCGTTCAACCATGGCTCTGGGAAGCTGCAGAATGGAAAGTCTTCCCCCTCTCAGACAAAGCGTCCGTTCATGGTGCCCTGAATAGGCCGATGCATCAAATCAAAATGCCTCCCAGTCCGCTTGGCCCTGGTTCTTCCGGCCATCTCTTTACCTTTTCTCACCCAGTCCTCTTTGGTGGGCAAATAACCCAGGCCAAAAGAATGCGGGTTGTGCGGCACTTCAGCCGATGCAATAATGCCTTTTCGGCCACTTTTTTCTAGTCCCATCCCAGGGATGTGCTGAAGCTTTTTCATGATGTACATTGACTATGTGCTGACATACAACCCCTCATCAACAGCCAAAATGCTCTGTACGACCCGGGCCTCGGCTAGGGTAAATCCTGACAGGAACACATCCTTCGTGCCATGCTCGATTTCCAGAACCGATGTAGACACCTCTGGCGGCGGATGGATTGACGAATTCCCAAAAACTATAGCCACTCCCTTCCCGTGGGGGTATTTCAACATCTGATGTAGGGTGGAAGAGATTGCCTTTACCTGGTGCAGCCACGGCCGCCCCAAGAGTAGATTAAAGATTGTGGGAACATCCAAGACGTGAAAGTCAATCTCGTGTTGTCCTGAACCAACCTGTGTGTAAATCTTCACGGTCCACATCACTTCTCTGCTAGTATTGTCATAGGCCCTTATCACCTGGGCAGTTGGTTCAAAGTTCGCAGGCTTCAACCCAATTGCATAGGCTGTCCTCGACGGGCATACATTAATAGCGGATCCTGTATCGACAAGAACCACCGGTATCCATTTGTCTTTACATTCCACAAAGATGTAGAGAAGTTTGTTGTGATTTGCGTTCTCAGGCAGCAGTTCCTTGTCAGAAAAGGTCAACGTCAGGGAAGCTGCTCCCGGAAAAACCAACCCTACCAGCTACTCAGGCGTGGTGTCTATCGAAAGTTTGGCTTTGTCCATTGCAGAAAGGACAGCCTGTCTATGTACTCTTGAAGCCATAAGCAGTCCCCAGATGGAGATGTCTGCCTATATCTTCTTCAGCTGTTTCAGCACATCCTCCTCTTCGAGCAACTTATCTTTTTGCTTCTCCGCCTCTTTGTCCTTTTCGGACGCCTCTAGTTGATTTATGACGCCTCTGCTCGTAGTCATGTGGTCAACTTCGCCAATGTACCAGGTATCATCCAGCTAGTTGTTCCCCCAGTCCTCATCTGTGTGAGCAAGACATAGATCATCGTCTTCCCACCACATGCCATTGGCAACCAACAGACACCGGTCCGGCTCCGTTACAACTATTCCTGTACCCACAGCACGTTCCGTTCCTGTGTCCGCAGCACGTTCCGTCCCCACAGGGGCCTTGGCTTTTCTAGTCCTCTCAGAATCTTCGATCCTTTCCCGCTCAAACTCCTTCAGTACAACCTGCTGTTCAGTTTCTTTTGTTCCCAAACTGTCCTTATCTTGAGCAAGATTCTTAACACCCGTGCTCTCCGGCGATGCACTCTACTCTTCGGCCCTTCCGGCCACAATTGATGTCCCCATCCCTGACGGATCCAGTTCTAGATGAGGTTGTTCAACAATATCCGGCTAGTCGTCAAGCCACCTAGTAGACTCCGCTGACTCATCAAACCAATTGACTGCCACATCCCCTGAGTCCCGCTCGTCGAAAAACTGAAGGTTAGCAATATCCTCCGCTAGTTCTGCCAAGTCATCCAGACCCTGATTAAGTCCATCTTCTCGTACTACACAAATCTCTGCCCCCACTGGCAATTCCACTTTCGACCTAGCATGGTCTGCTGATATAATGTAATCACTCGTGTTGTTCATGAAGCCCGCAGACCCCTCAGGCTCTGTATCATCAATCTGATCTGCCCCCATAATCAACCCACTTCTATCTTTGATAGCCACCACCACCGTCTCAGGCTGGGTTTGGGAGATGTCCAACATGCACAAGTCAGTGCTGTCTAGAATGAACACTTTTGGCTTGGGTAAGTGAGAGGGGGTGATATATATGCTAGGGTCGTATGACACAGCCCCAGTTTGGATCAAATTGATGCATTTGGGAGGTGGAGCTTGGTTATGTGGTGGGAGAGGGTTGGTTGTGACATTCGGTTTTTCCGAAGGCACGATCACCCTGTTGTCAATGAGATCTAGAATCTCATGACGCAATCGAAAGCACTGGTCGGTGTCATGACCATGCTGTTGGTGAAAGGCGCAGTACTTGGCCGGGTTATGGGAAGCAGGGAGTTTATCTGGTAGTGGCCGCAGCTCTAGGGGCTTCAGGTGCCCTTTCTTGATCAAAACTTCTAGAGCTTTGAACAAGGGCATGTATAGTGGAGTGAAGGTTCTTTGGCCTCGGCGAGAATACTTGGTTGTTTGTGAGCTACTTCTGGATGCACCAGTGAATGGCGTAGCTGCAAGAGTTCTCGGGGTGGTGGTGGTAACCATTCCCACATCTGAAGATTTGCCAGCTGCAGCACTGCTTGTGCCTGCATTTGTACTGTGGTTGAATGCCCTCTTGGGCTGCTCTTTGTCTTGGTCGATCAGACCCCGTTTCATAGCATCCTCGATTTGCATCCCAATCTCGTGTAGATCTACAAAGGTGGGAAGGAGGAGGACGATCATCTTCTGCATTAGCTTGGGCTGGAGGTTATGCACAACCATCCATATCTGATCCTTGTCAACAGGCCTGATGGTCATCATGGAGGCCTTGGCCCTCCACCGGGTCACGAAATCGGAGAAGCTCTTCTTCGACTCCTGCCTAGTTGCCTCAAGATCACGGGTTGTAATCTCAATCTGTGTATTGTAGGAGTATTGAGTTATGAAGGCCTCGGCCATCTCCTCCCAACTCCTCTTGATGGAATCCTCCAGTTTTGCATACCAAATAGCCGCTACACCCGACACGGTCTGGCCGAACAGAGAAGGCTTCTGCAATCTAGAGAGGCCCATTGGCCTTAGTATGTTTGAAAAGAGCCGCAAATGAACCATTGGATCCCCAGACCCATCGAAACAATCTATGTGCGGCATTTTAAACCGGTCCGGCAGCGTCATGGCCGAGTCGGTATACCCATCCTCAATGTCTGGAATGGACTTCACACCCTTAGACTTCTTGAACAGCTTTTCAAGCTTGCTCACTTTTAACGATGTGGGGTCCACATCGAACTCAAAGGGAGAATCTGGTAGGTTGGTAGGTGCTTTGGATAGTTGGGGTAGGATCGGGGGCGGAGCCGGCCATGTTAGAATGTCCGTATCTTCCTGGACATTTGTTGTCTCCCCGAGTATTGGAACTCTTGGTGGGAGAGGAGCTTGGTGTGAAGCGAATGCTCCAGTTTGCTGCTGTAGCCTGGTAATTAAGTCTGCCTATTGGGCCATGACCTCGGACTGTTGCTTGGCAAATTCTGCTTGACGGGCAGCATCCTGCTGCATGGTTCTCATACTTTCCTGGAGCTGATGCATTATCTCCCCCATGCCTGCCATATCGTGCTGTTCTATCTGAACAACTGGTATATCTGTCCCATCAAAAGAAACTAAGACCTCAGCCTGACTGTTCACTGATGGGGTAAACCACTGATCTGGCGACCGCTGTACCGATACACTGCTCCTTTTTGACCTCCGTCTAGTAACTGGGGGTAAAGAAAGGAACACTGCCTGTCCGTCTATCAAATCCTCAGATCGATTAAGTCTACGGCCTCTAACCCAAAGTGCTCGGGGGATATCTACCTGGTCGGATGCAATGGTGCTAAACTACCTTGCAAAAAGATAAATAAAGCATAATAAAGAAATAATGAACAGAAAAATGGACAGCATAATAGCTTAAATAAAGACAACACATAGTTGGTAAACACAAGTTGAATGAACCGTTCTCAACTACTGATCACTGTTCCTAAAATCATTGCCCCAAATCTGAATTTGATATCCGTAGATATGACTGACTCTTAAAATACTGATGCCCGCAGGCCTGATACCTAGACTTGCAAACTGATACATGCATTCCTGTAGAGGCCAAAAAGCACATAGCAAGCAAATAAGAGCCAAAACACCCCTATGTTGGGGTAAGGTTTCCCTGTCCTATTTTGTCAGGAGCTAAGGTTTCACTACGCATGTAGCGGTTTCAAACAACCTACAATCGGGTAAACAACCTATCCTAGTTTGGAATAGTCACTATAGATTCCGATATGCACCAAGTCAAATGGTCAAAAAGGGTGCCCTGGTAAAAACTGGGGTTTGTGTTCCTATCGTGGCAGAGCCCGCAACCGGTCAGCCTTATGGCACGCTTCTCAAAGCGAGCCTCCGGCAAATCGTTCAGGAATAGCATATGGCAAACACGGTGTCCTAGGCGTACCAATGCAAATGCAATGAAAAGAAACACATAAGTGTAGTCAAAACAAGATATCATGAGTTCGAGTCAAGTTCTCTAACTACCCAGCAGAGTCGCCAGAAACTGTAGACGCACCCTAGGGCTTCATGCTACAGTTCGGACTCAAATGTCACGGTTCTTAATCTGATCTCAGAATGTGCGATGTGAGATTCATAAATCACCAAAGAGTTTAAATCCGACAAATCGTTTTGGAAAACTGATTTTTGTAAAGAAGTGCCAAACATAGACTGCTTTGCCAGATATGGAGTCGCCACCTAAATATTTATTTTGGGAGAATTTAGGAAACCCTGATTCGTGCCTAAGGCCACGTGTCCGTCATCACCAAAGTTGCCTCGGCTTGGGAACTTGGGTACGATTGGGGAAGGTCATGCAATGAGCACCCTTGCTCGCCCGATCAAAGATCGGCCTATACTAAGCATCATATCTTGTTTTTGAACACACATGCATTCTTATTCCGGTTATTAGCTAGAATTATTATGTGATGCGCACAACACACAACTATAGACTAGATCCCCTAATTTGGAACAAAGCATTGCATATTCGTTTGAAAATAGTTTGAAGTTTGCTACTCGCAAGTAGGCTAAAACAGGGGTTCGATGAATTGTTCCAATTCAGGCAATCCAACCTTCACCCACAGGCATTCAGGTAGTTATATCATATAAGCTATTAGCCTCATGGCAAGCATGCTGTCATGTTAACATTCGCACACATGCAAGATGCTAAAGCATAAAAACTTACCTAGTACTCCAAGCCAAAACAAAGAATTAGTTAGTAATCAATGCATAATCCTAGTTTATGTCAACAACGGCTAATGCAACACATGCAAGATGTAATTAGAATAGGCTCGGCTAATCTAAGATGGCATATGAGATGCGACAATTCGATACATGTATTCAAGTTGGAATTGAAATACGATGCATTTAGTATGATGCACCGAGCGCAGTGCATGCAATACGAATGAATAATGCAAACATGCATAGCATAAGGATGCTAATTGAAAATGACCTAGAACTAACCATCGTAAGCGGTTAAGTAAAAGGGAGAAAGAAATGGAGGTTTGGAAGACATGTATCGCACACACACACACGCTTATTACAAAACTTGGCCCTCTCGACGGAGGATTTGAAAGAATAATATAAATCATCTAATTAACTAACTAACAAGCTAATTAATTATTACACAACCCTTAACTAATTAAACAAATTAATTAAACTATGAAGACAGTAAAACAGCCTCGGGAAGAGGGACGAATGCATGCTCGGTCGGCTTCGCTTGGAAATCCATCGCCATGCCTCATGTTGCCTCTGTTTGCACTGTTCTGTACCTCTGAAAATTGTGCCAACTTCTGTGACACTGTTAAACCACCTCATGTACACTGTGGGAGGTCATCAACCAAAAGATAAGGCTATCGGCCAAAGGAATGGTGTCATCGACCACTAATAAGGCTCTCAGCAAGGAATAGTTAGCCGATCGGCACTGAATATGGCCGATCGACCATTTCTTCCTGCAGATTGCTCCTGTTGCTGCAGCAGAGGACAAACAAAGCATGGCAATGCATTTACAAGACAATGTTTGCACCACCACCCTCCCTATCATGTCATGAGCTCAAGGGAGTATAGTCCTCGACTCTCAGACCATCAATCACGCATTTCAATACATGATGGCCAAAGGAGCCAAGTGTGCAATTCAATATCAAATGAAATGCACAAAACACATAAGGGGCCTCAACCTCTATCATGCTCGATCAAGAAGCAAGGGAATGCACACATAATGCAATGCAACCCTAGCAAGCATGTGACAACATGCAAACTAGTAAACATGCAACAACATGAAATCCAAGCATACAAGCATGCATGCATACAATGTAACAGGTATGCAACAACAATACCAACAACAAGCATGCAATGACATGTAATCTAACGAGTATGCAAGGTGGTTGAGCATGCAACAACATGTCAATTAGTAAGCATGTAATAATATGTAATGGACCAAGTACGCGACAAACATATAAGCATGATGTAAAGTAACAACTTTGAACAACATGGTAAAATGCAACATGAACATGCAAACATGCAAGGCATGTAAAGGTGGACAAGTATGCAACAACATACAAAATGAGACAAGCATACGACAACATAGTAAAATGGACTTAAACTAAAGATGGATAGACCTCAGTAATGCCCAAAATCAGTGGCCAAAATGCTATGGAAATGAAGACAAAGGTACATACAAACATGCATGCCAATTGCCTATCCGTGACCATTGTA